>VZTO01019223.1:1570-13100 GCA_013400615.1 Syrrhaptes paradoxus | reverse complement strand
GTTATAGTCGGCAGAAATGTTACATAAAGCAATGTCTTATATCAGTAGTAATAGTTGAATTGTACTAAACTTTGGAGTAGATGGTGAACTGATGCTTTTGAGCTTTTTTTTAAGAGCTATTATAGGTCAGATTGGAGGGGGATTTTCTTTTGTGGGCAATTAATTCCACATCTGTTTATTTTTGGGATCCATGCACCTTCCTTTGAAGCTGGAGGCTCCTCTAGCATTTATTGAATAAGCCACTGGTTTTAGAGAATACAGAAACTGCTTTGTTTCTAATGTTATACAGGAACAGGTGAGGTCAGAAATATTCACAGCTTATCCTGACTAGGAATACATTAGAAAGTAAAGATACAAAAACCAATCTGATGTTTATTTTAAAAGCAGATAAGCATGCTACTTTTAAGAAGAGTGTTACTTCATGATTCTTCTTCACTTAAATGCATGCTGAAAATTGTATTAAAAATCACTGCAGCTGCCACACTTAATCAAGAATACAAACAACATGCCTTATGAAAATAATTTGAATTTGTGTTTTGCTACTATCCTATGTTGGCTTCTGTGGGAAACCAGAGAAAGGGGAGTCAGAAAGATGGCTCAAGACTAGTTCCGTCTGGGTAGTATCAAACAATAGCATTTAACAGCTAGCATTTTCATTTAAGTAGAAGTACAGAACAGAAGTCACAATTATTTTTTGTTTTCTTGTGTGCTCCTTCTGCATTAGCAATCATAACCTAATGCAGCCCTGAAAGCCCTCTGAGACAGACTGTGGCTATCCCCACTAGTTCTGTTTGTGCCACACAGCAGTAGTTGGGATTGCAAGTTAGAGGACAGAAAGTGACTGAACCTTCTCTGTGTTGTTTGTTTGTGTTGGACTGTCATCTGGAAACTAGAGCTCAATTGTACTAGAACAGGAAAAATAACTTCTGTAGAAAATTCCACCTTGGCCTGAGAATTCAGGTAGCTTTGCAACTTTTGTAATTGCCACTTAGTTGTGCTGAACTACACCTAGCCTTTAAATTAATAAGGCTGTAGAGGTTTTTGGTCAGCTTTGAGGCACATGGGCTTATTACTGATCAGTCGGGAAGCTTCTGTGGTGATTATAGATGCTATAGCTGGTCTCACTAGAGTCTTACCTTTCTTCAGTTCTGTACTACCAAACTATGGGATTTATCAGACATGAAATATCACCAAGTTGTTTTGTGGTTTGTTCGATATTTTATTTTTTTTTATTTTTAAGCAGTGGTAACTGCTGTGTTCTTTGGTCTGTCCATTATGGGTGTGAATACCAAAGATGTGGGAAAATTTACATATTCTTAGAGTGTGAAAACTTTAGACATCGTGTTTCATACCTGATACTACCTTGTGTGCTTCCTCTTTTGAAAGCATCTGCTTTATTTCTTTTTTATGGAACCATTGGTGGTGATGTGGTGTTTCCGTGATTTCGTGGAGTTGTATTTTGTGCTTATTGCCTCCAATCCCCTGAGGAAGAGGCACATCATTTGTGGAACTAAAGGTGTGCTTTTCAAAAAGGCTCTTTTTTGCATTTCAGTGGTCTGGGACCTGTGAACATACCAAGTTCTTGAGTTTACAGTATAACTGGGCACAGTAACTGTGCTTCTTTGAGATAGATGAAATAGGTTTGACAAAGGTAGCGCTGAATTTACAAGGATTATTACGATGTATCATAGAATGAGGATTTAACAGCTGCTGTAATTGCACAAATCTTTTGACAAAGGTAAAACGGAATAAAGCATCATTAATTATAGACTTCTAACTACTTAAGAACTGTATTAAAAATTTTTGTCTTAAAGTGAATATGTCTCCAGTGTTTTACATGCTTCATGATTGTAAATTCTTTGGCCTTAAAAACAGAACAAAACGGCCTGGGAGTTGTCATGGAGAGTTCATATAAAACAATTTTGTGTAAAGTTTCAATGCTTCTTGTTAAATATTTTAGTATTGACACTGACCACATGACATATCACAAAGCAGGTAGNAATTGCAAAACATTATCTTCCTTCCAGTGGAACATGTATATTTAAAGCAAGCCACTTCACTATGTCGCTTTATATACTGACCCTTGAAATGCTTATGCATGAAAACTAAATAGTATTTTCCTGATTATGATTTTTCTTGGAAGCCTAATTCTGAAAATCTTTCTAAATGGAAACAGGAAAGGGAGAAGAGCAGAAGAAATAGTAGAGGAATGTGTGGTAGAGGCAATTTGTTAAAATAACGTGATTTGTTTTATGATATACGCTCTGCGTTGTCTCATTTCATGCTCTGTATTTTTATAGTAATAAAACCAGACTTTTTAGCAGAAATAGGATAAATTTCTTAGAGTCTTGACTGCAATTTAGTCATGATTAATGTTCAGAAGAGATTGTTTCCACTGTGTGTTAAGGAATTTTTTGTTCCCCAGTGTTTTCACAGATACTTGGATTAAAACAGTAAACCCAGCTCAGAATTCTGTCTTGGTGGAGTCTGTAAAGTTTTGAAATTACTTCAAAGTTTTATTTTAAGCATGTGTTAAAGTGCTCTGCTGAAACATAATCACTGGTCTCTTTGTTTCACTTTTGTCTAAGATTCATTTTACAGAGTTATCTGTCTAGAACAGAGGCAGAAAATGACTGCAATACAGGACACTTAAATAGACTTGAAAAAATGCTTTTATAGAAGTATCAATAGATTTTTTTCAGCAACAGCTGAGTGGGAAGAGAATATATTCTGAGAAATGCCAGTTAAAGCCAGTATATTTATCTGCTGGTAGAGTTGATTGTGGGATTCAACTGTTGAGAGTCACGACAGAGCTATATATAGCTGAATCTTCCCATTGCCAAGTGGTATTAACACATGTTAAATTGAAAATGGACCAGCAGAGCCTGCTTGGGACAGTGTAGAAAAGCCGTCATTCCATAAGCATTCATGTTTATTTTTGCCAACTTGAAACATGAGATGTATGAGTTGAAGATGCAAGGGAGCCCTGAACTGGAAGATGTGGTCCTCTCAGAGTTCCCAAGCATGTCAGAGCAATTCACAGCACACAAGAAACAGCAGAGAAGTGTCCTTTGTATGTGCAGCTATTTATGAAAACTAGAGAGTGCCTTGGAGCCAGTGGAAAGGGGGTGTACACAGCTTGCATGGAATTTTTCTAAACTATCCCTAATGCTTTTTAATGTTCTGGGGTTGCTTTGTCTGGGAGTCAACCCTCTCATCCCTGACTGTGACTGCTCTCTGTAATAGCTGTCAGCAAAGGTAGGAAAGTCTTCTCTGCACGAAGAACTGATAGAAGCTTAAAATAGCTTTCGAGTGTGTAGGGCTGATTAAGATCTCTTTCTTAAAATAACATGATGAGATTAGCTTTTGGCATTTTCTTTTACCCTTGTAATAGTCAGTAAAGCTTAACAGAGCCACCTTTAAACTACAATGACCAGAAGCGACTGAACAGAACTGTGTTACAGCCATAGGCTTAGAGTACTCATAGAAGAAAGGTGGTATTCCTGTTATAATAGCAGGGCCTGTATTTTTAATATATTAAGTTTTCTAAGATTTCAAGGTAATCTACTGACATATTGTGAAGTTTAGCCCTTGCGGGAAGTCCTTACCTATGTGGGCTTATCCACACCTTGACAGTCAGAGGACATGGAGGACTACTCTATGGTATACAGAAATTGCATGTTAGCCTTCAAAAGGATTATTCAGATTTATTCAGTTCAAATTATCTAAGACACTTTCAGCTCTTGGGCTTCAGTGCCTTCCTTTGCACTAAGTGTCACACTAGTTAATCTTTTCTTTCATGTCACGGTGTCCCTTTTTAATTTCACGTTGTGATCTGTCACTAGAATTTCCAGTTGCGTTGCTTTTCACTGATTTAGATATGATGCACTATATTAATTTAACAAACATTAATGTGTAAATTTAAGTGCTATGGGGTATCTACCTTTTTAAGGGTAGCTAGAGGCAACATCGGAAAATGTTTTCCATAAAAGAAGTAACAGAGGGATTGGTAAGAGAGAATTCTTTCATTAAACAATGGTGCTAACAGATAAGGTATAAAGGTAATGGCCATGTAATAAAGCTGGGGTCAAAATTTTCTTTTGAAAGGTCTTATATTGATTTGGAGGTATTACCTGAAAGTTAAAATAAGGGCACAAGTCTGGAGTAGTTCTGCATAAAACCTTTATTCAGATTTCACAGGTCTTGGGTAGGTTGACCTATCTCATTTGCTAAATGTTATCAGTAGTGACAAACATAGCAATATTATAATTCACAGCAAAATTATTTCATTATCTTTTGGAATAGTATGCTAATAGTGGTAAACAGACCTATATTTAGTTGCATTTTAACTAAATATATTTTCAGGTTTTGTGATCTTTCAGAATTGGAAACAAATTATACTTATTTTAGATATAGTATAAGATGTTGTCATGCTACTCTTCTTCATAAGTAGATAAATATGTGCTTTATTTTCCTGAAATAGTGAAATGCTTAAGAAGAAAATAATGAATATTTGTATATTCCTTATCAGAAATAAGGACTTGTAAAGGTTTATCTGCAGTTTATTTTGTTCTGTCATTTTTTACACTTTTTTCGATTCTGAAATTAAAAGAGGAAATCTGATGTGTTATACTGAGAAGAGGCAAAATGACTCCTGTTAATGTCTTTGATGTGTATGCAAATATTTGGTAAATATCCTGTTTCAAATGTTTCATATACTGATTTACTGCATATTTAGTAATTTCAGCAGTGCTTTGAAACCTTTCAGACTGAAAACTAAACATGAACTATTGTAATATGCTGTATGTATTTAAATATTTTCTTTTCATATCAGTTCACACTTTTCTTGCCTATAGCAACTGGGGGGAGTGTTCACAGTGATTTTGTTGCTCTGTTAGATAGAAAACATTTTTTAACTTTTATGCAAAAACATGGTACTCAAGTTTCTTACAGTCTACATTTTCTTCCAAATAAGTTTAATGCAAAAAGTTACAGCTCTTCTAGAACTTGGGCTGGAAAAAGTATTTCAGCATATGACAAGGAATGTGTGAAACTGCCAAGAATGTGTGAATGTCTGTGGATGAATTAATAAACAGTAACTTCACCTAAGTATTGGTAATACATTCTTAATGTAAGCCAAGGGAAGAGAGCTAGTGATTGCTTGAGCAGTAACCAGAAAGGAATAGTAGTGCTAGAGATACCTGATACCACACAGCCTGCAGATGGGAACGACTCCAAGGATGTCAGCACCTGTCTGAAGTATACCTCCCCCCCCCCGAATACACAGTAGGGGTGAGGGTTAACCATGCTGGCTAGGAACTAATGGCCATCTAAGTCTGATTATTTCTGAAAGACACATTTTAATATAAGAATTAAGCCATTTTGATTGAGTGCGTTTTATGCTGGGAAAAGACTATTTTTCATGGGTCTACATAACATTATTTCTAGTCTGTTTCCCAGGATATTTGATTTTTTTTTTTAATTATCACAAGTAAAGCAAATGTGTTATAAGCAGAAAGCAGGGTTGGTTTTTTTCCCTTTTGTTTCAAGAGTTTCCTCTTTCTCTGTCACTTAGATGTTGTCAGTTAGTCATGATTAAGACTCTTAAGACAAACTATCTTGCTGGAAATGCTTCATCTAGACTTCCGAAGCCATTTTTCACCATGTAGAAAGGATTTCTTCCTCCACTGTCTTTTGCACAAATAACCTGAATTTCTTTTTACACAAGTGTTGTGTTTTTGACTCATAGCATCTTACTAGCTACTGTGAAGAAAGCTAACTTGGTCCCAGGCAAAACCAGAACAAGTATTCCTGGGCAGGCGTATTCTCATGTTCTCTCACTCCAAATTGCTTGCGTTTCTCTGCAGCCCGAGAATGACAGATGTATGAATTGGCATGCTGACGAAATTTTTCCCTTTTAAAATGTGGTCCTAATCCCTTTGTTTCCAAAGCAGCCCAAACACTAGGTTTGGGAAGAGCAGAAAGCAATGGGTGTAGGAAAAGCTGATACTAATTCCTGGGAATGAGTAAATTTTTGTTGCATGTCCATAACTCAGCTGGACTCCCCTGATGAGGCTGGGGAGATGTGTAGTTGGTCATTTCAGCTTTTGGCCTGACAGGCCAAGTGTCTGTTTTAGTGTTTTCATAGGCTGATGGGTTTTGAAAACAGAATGATCTGAAAGTTATTGCTGAAAAGGAAGAGAGGTGCTGTGCTCCAGGGACGTGGACCTGAACCTGATGGGGGCTGAAGCACTTCTGCCCTGCTCCCTATTCCCTTGCCCTCCAACCTCCCAGGCAATGCAGTGCTGATATAAGAATGCTGTTGACAGTTCGCATTTGTGCTGCTCTGAAAGATCACAAAAACCTCTCTTTTAGCACAAACTTAACTGAACAAAAAGGAATTTTGCTAAAATAACAGTAATAAATACCATTTTTTAAAGTTCATAAGGCCTCAGTTGGATGGGAGAAAGAGGGGCAGTGCTGGAAAAGCAAACTAGGCAGTGCTTCTTCAGCTCCAGTGCTGGTAGGGGAAGAGGGAATACAACAGACAGACAGATTGCCCTTCCCTCCTCAGTTCTAAGAGGATTTGTGGATATTTTCTTGCCTCTTCATGGGTCTGGAATGGAGGGATATGAGAAGTATAACATTGTTAAAAGCATTTTGTCACTTTCAGTTTCAAAGCTGTTACAGCAACTCAGTTTACTATTTGAAACAGATTTAAAATCTTGTTTGAAATATTTGACATTCTGACTAATAAAGTAATGAGTTGCTTAGTTGAGTGTTTTTTATGGGTTACATATCAGCAGACATTCATGTGGCTAGCACCTTTGGTGTTCTGCAAATGTAGTTTTTAGTCCTATCAACAGTGGCAGTAGTCAGCCGTTTTCTGTGAAAGTATGAAATTGGCAAAGAAATCCTGATGTGTTTTTATACAGATTGTGGAGTATATAAACTCTGTTAGTTTTAAACATTTTAGTGCCCTACATTGCATTTATATTGCCATAATGTGTGTTGTCATTTATTTTTAGAGACAGCACTGTAAAAAATAAACAATTTGGTGGGGGAAGACAGTGATAGCTAGCTCACTCCCTCCATGGGGTGACACTTGAGAGGGGTAGTACTACAGTGGTAGTGGGGGATTTTTGTTTGGTTGGTTTTTAATTCTCCATTGAAATAGAAGTTTGTGATCAGTTAAGAACTACACACAGACGTGGATTTCCTAAAAATAAGAAAAAAATACAGTGGTAACCAGATGAAGCAATTGTCAGATTGCAACATATTTTCCTTATTTTCACACTGCCCAGAGAAGCTAACCTGCTTTTCCTGTGAAATGGAAAAGCATTCAAGGCAAATCTGGGGCAACTGATTTGCAATCAGTTGGCATCTGAAACTTTTTCAGGCCAAAGCTCAAGCAGGATGTAAAGTTCAGCATGCAGGTGACAGGCTAAAAATGAGCATGTGACTGTCTGGAATGCATGATGTCAACATTCGTGGCTGATAAGATGGAAAAAAATCAGACACGTTTACCTTTCAATCAGGAAGAATGACTCTAACAGAATCAGGAGGCCTTTGCATGAAATCCAGGACAAATGACAAGGCAGAAATAAGGTACGTTTGTCATTTTAAATACTTTTAAGATGAGAAATGGATGCTCATCTAGCTGCAGATACTATACTGAGGCACTAATAAGTGGAGTAATATATTTTTCCTGTAGTTTTTCTAAATGAAAAAAAAAAATCATTAAGAGATGATGTGTAGTGGAATGTTTTACATTCCCTAAATAAGACTGAAATGGGAGTCTTAGAGCCTGTAGTTTGAAATGGATGAAATGTGGATCATGAGGCTCTGTAATGGTGGTGCTATGGGTTATGCAATACTTTGAGATAAAGTTTTATGTATTTGCAATTCTCCAGGTTTCTAGGGGAAAATTAAGCTGTAGGGAGTTCATGTTTTAAAGTCAAGAGAACCCCTATTCAGTCTTCATTTTGTGAACCATAACAGAGGCTGTCACGCATAGAGAAGTATACTATGTCAGTGCATCTTAATTTTTGTTATTTTTGTTTTTAAAAGGATCATCAACAATGTGCGAATTCAAGGTAGCATAAAAACTTCTACAACCAGCATAGAATAGGTACATTCTATGTACGCAGCAACCCAAGTCCTCTTCAGATCTGGTTTGTGGCATGGTTCGTTTTTGGAAATGGGTAGTTCTTTTATCTTGTCACATTTACTGGTGCTGTTAGGTATCCTGGCACCTTTAGAAAACAGGTAATGAATACATGAAGAAAGCTGTAAATCTAGTTTTATATCCTTTCCTCTTACTTTGTGTCATGGAAGATTCTAAAAAGAGCTCTGTCAGGTCAAAAGGCTCAAGAACGGTTGAAATAATAAACCCCCCCCATCCCTTGCACAAACTCCTTCATATGTCTGACTTCCACAGTTTGCAATGTGGGTAGGTGGCTACGTGAGGCAGGTCCCTGTAAAAGCTGATTTTCAGGGCATTATACAGCTTCAGACTTTTGAGTTCTTTGTATATTGTCATCAGTATAGTATTGATGGGCAACTTTGACACTGGCTCTTCCAAATTGCTGGCTTACTTTCCCTTAAATGCAGGAGTGAGTTTGGCTGTACATACTGAAGACAATGGGGATGTAAGTAAACGTTCTGAAATGATCACAAAAATCCTGTGGGGACAGCTGTGTTTTGGTCTTAATAGGCATTGCCCAAGCAGTTGTCCTTGTGTGTGGAACAATCAGTTGCCCAGTTTAAGGCCAAAGTCACTTTTAACTAGTGGGGGAAACGGCATTGGAAACTGGAGTTTATTGTGGAAAATTAGAAGTTAATCGAACTACTGTGTGGAGGCACTAGAGGACACCACAGTAACAGGCAACGCTTTTAAGCTTCCCTTCTTGCCACAGCATTGTTTCGCATATGCATTTATCTTGGTGTTGCAAGTTTGAAAAGTTGCCATGCTATGAGACTTCAGCTTCAGCAGGAGCAGGCAAAAATCTTAGAAGGGTATCATCATCTTCTGTTAAGATGGAAAATTGCCTCTTTGGCAATAGCAGTATTTATGGGATAATTAACTTATCCACAGGATCATCCTTGAATTCCTCCTCTTTTATGTCTTTTCAGATGACAGGCAAGTAATTCAAAGAGCGGAACTTATTTTTAGGTTTAGTCTGAGCCTGAAATAAACTGAGAAGGCTGAGTAGTGTTACGATAAACAGGGAGTAAAAAAGAGACAGGAAATAGGGGTCTTTGGTAATGAGTTCCAGCCACTCTTGAAACAGAAAGCCAGAGAAAGCATTACTTGAAAATAGTTTCTCAATGACAACTTAATAATTTTTAGCTTGTTATTCAACATTAAAAGGGAACAGTTTCTTCAGATTTATACTAATCTTGAAAGATCCTTTTTTAAAGATCATTTAGCAAGTTATATTTTTGACGTTTTTAGAGTTACATTGTTCTTGTTGCTAACCGATCTGCTGTTTAAAAAAAACAGATGTTCGGGGGAGAGTCTGAAGTTTATACAGTTGTGTGTTATATATACATCTGTGAGAAGCAGTGGGGATAGGGCTGTGGGACATGCATTCAAGATTTTAGAAGTTGAGGGTTGAAAAGGGAAGAAGTCACAGCTATATCCTGTGAAACAAAGCAGTGTGCTTGCTTCCAAAAGTTTCTTTTGACCCTGGGAATGTGACTGCTGAGATGGGCCCAAAGCATGGATGGTGAGATTGATATTTACAAGCACTTCACGTGGCTAAAGAGGGTAAGTGATTTGCTGGGCTTTGTTTTCTCTTTGTAAATGCACTTTAGCAAATCTTAGTCAGAATTCTCAGCTTTGTGAAAGGAAATATATCGAGTGCCCCAGACATAAAATATTGTAAGTTTCTTCATGAGGAATGAATTAAAGACGATTCTTCATGTGGGAGGAGGCAGCTTAGGGAGGGGGGAGAGAATCAGCTGTCTTTGTCTTTAAAAATGTAGCTCTAGGATCAAACTTTGAACAAATGGCAATAGATTCTAGCAAGTGCTTGTGCTTTCCTGAAATTGTAAAACAACAAAGCAAATCTTTCATGGGAATGTATGACAAATAAGGACAATATGTTGCTTACCATGTTGGGCTTTAAAATGAAAAATTATTTGCACTAGTTCTTCACTTAATCAATTCTTCATCAATGTAACTGTATGAGACCTTTTCGGATGCCTTTGTTTTGGATAAAAATGGTGGTACTCTTTTTCTGTGCATGTTACTCTGGTAGAATTACGTTTTTTAAAAAGATAGTGCTATTTAAATCCTAGTTTTGTGATGAACTGTCTGAACATGAATTAACTGCATGATATTGGTTTTGTCTTGCTATAAAAGAAAAAATGTAGGTTTGTGTAGTTGTGCCGTCACCTTGGAAAAATCACTTTGTTGTTGTCAGCTTTTAGATTTTTTAGGTTCTAAGTATTTACTTTTCAGTGTTTGAAAAATCCATTAATGGCATGTCAATAGATTCTTCACAATTTAATTGTGTGTCATGTAAGCAGCACATCCTCTTGCTATACTTTTAAAATCCATTTTAACCTTTCTTGCAAATTCCATGCACGCTGTTTATGTTAGTGCTTCTGTATGGCACTGGGTTAAAAATCTATACCTATGCCCATGCACTCTGTTTTTTTACTAGCTGCATAAACATAAAATGTAGGTAAATACTTACGTGATATGTGATTAGGAACTTTAATTCATGTAGTTTTTTGAATGAATATACAATATTAATTATATAATGTCAGTATAATAAAAGCTTGAGAATCTTGAAGTTAATTTACAATATATTTACATCAGATTCTTGAAACTTTTATATTTCAGGAGTGTGGATGGGGAGTGGATTAAATGGGGGAGTGAGTGGGATAGTGAAGGAGAAGAGACAACAGGAAGTAGCAGCTGGTAACGTTATACTATTAGTTTAACCTGTGCTCTGTGCAGTTAAAAGCTAAATAACTTCTTAGTGGTTTTTGAGATCACATATTAATTTGTTATTTAAATGAGGTTTTGAATACATTATGTTTGCCACTCCTGCTTCCTGGTTTAAATTGCATTTCTAAAAAGACAGGTTTGGTAACAAAAGGCTAAGAAGGTGTGCTGTTATCAGGTTGTGTGGCATTCAGGATACACTGCGGACAATAACATGACGAGAAAGGGCTCAAGAAGTAGCTCCAGTGAAGCAAGTCTCACACTGAAATGTTCATAGATTTGGAGGGGTTAACACAGGGTGTCTTTAGAATTATTTTCAAGTACTGTCTTCAGAAAGGTTACCATGTTCTAATGTAGCACAGGCTTTTAAATAAATTAAGCTATTACTGTTGTTGCATCTGATTTCATTTATGAAGGGTACATAAAGGAGAATATCAATACTAGTGCTTTTCCTTGCAAGCTCTTTTAAGGGAAGAGAACTGAAAATGATCTTGTATTGTTCCCAGGAGAACTTAAGCAGCCTGCTCCCAAATTCCTTTGACAAGTGATTTAAAAAAAAAAAAAACAAAA
>VZTO01019217.1:18644-184780 GCA_013400615.1 Syrrhaptes paradoxus | reverse complement strand
CTTCTCAATCTTGACCTAAAAGCAAATCCCAAGCTAGAAGCCGGACTGTCTCTTTCCCCCCTCCCTCTGTCTATGGAGAGGAGAGAGGCTGAATGTATTTTGTCCTTGAGAGTATCCTAGCAATAACTATAAACGTTCTTTTCATATCAGCTTTCTCCTGAGCAGGAATCCAAAACATAGCTTCTTGCTAGCTATTTATGAAGAGAAGGGAAAAAAGAAAAAAATTAGCTCTCCTCTGCTTAACCCACGACACATATTTAGTGCACTTCCCCAAAATTCAGCAGGCTTCTGCCTCTCACCAAACAGTTCAATCGCTATTCAGGGAAGAGGACTGCCAAACCTGGGAAATAGCTTCATTTTGAGCAGGTTTATCTGTATGTCTGTGATTAATTAAAATTGACTTCTCTGTTTGTAGAAATGGAAATTATTCTAGCAAGACAAGCACTGCATTAAAACATCACCCAGAGGTGATCTAGCTGCTTAAATAAATCCATACAGTCACAGTAAGGTTTGCAGAAGGACTTGGTTATCATTTCCCTGGCGCTCAGCTTTGGGGACTTGTTCTCTGCAGTCCTTACCTGTAGACAAAGCACCTTCCACACTATATTTGTGAGTATTCATGTTGATAAGGAACTTACACAAAAGTGTAAGTGTTTGTGGACTGCATTTTTGTTGTTATGGCACCTTGGGAGTGTTGGGTCCTGCATTCCTTTTGCCTGTTGCACTGTAGCTGGAGTATCAGCCACAGCCGAGTCCAAGTGCCAGAGGGAGGATCAGAGAGATAACCTCTCAGTGAGAAATATTGTGAGCACAGATTAACTCCTGGCATTTCAGCAAGCATTTCTGCATCTTATTTCTATTTTAACTCAGTTTTGTGAGGGTGCAAACTTACTAAGGCAGGAGGCTTTAGGAAAGACAGAGCTAATTGCAAACTGTCGAGATAAGAAAACTTCCCTTTATACGTCCATGTGCACTAAAGCTTTCTGAGGCACTGGATTAGCTGCACAAGAACAGTTAACTAGAAGAATGCTCTAGATGCTGATGTGAGCAGTTGCATGAAACATTTCTGCCCTCATTGCATTCCTTTACCCGTCCCATTACCATTGCAATTCCTTCAAAGATGCAACAGGACTTGACCTGGCTTAGTCTGCAAAATGGGTTCTAAATCTGAGGCTTCTAAAGATTTTTTTAAGCGCTTGGACCATTCTACAAAGGTGGAGAACTGCCAAAAAAGTCACTGCACATAACACATTTTCATTGTTAAAAAAAAAAAAAAGCCCCTAAGGGAAGGGCATGGAAGTGCTGAACCCCTCTGTTATCTGAACTTATTTTGGGGCAATTTAATGACATGAAAGTGGTATGTTTTGTCTTCATTCTTTTTCAACTTGCAGAAATAATCACAGGTGGGCTGGTAGGAATTCAAAGGAAATCTGCAGGTGTTTAATTTCCTACCTATGTACTTCCTTTTGCAGACAGGTGTGGCTCGCTGTCACTGGTGCATTGTTATATATTTAGAGAGTGTCATGCAAAGCACACAGGAAGCCAACCTGACATTTGTCATCACTAAGTAATACCTATGCTTACAATGGGGGACTTAGAGGCAAGCATCATAATTTTTGTTCTGTATTTGTACAAAAAGGACCCTGACTACACACTGTGATGTCTGTGCACTTTAAAGGCAAATAGAACAGCCCGTTACTGTTACCAAATGCTTGCAGCTGAAGTTGAAATTATTATTTTATTGGTCACAGTGAGTGATCACACTGATTTCAGCTGTGGGAGATGAAAATGTCCCTTTTACCCTGAAAACTTATAATCATTTCAGGCTAGTGCTATTTCCACTATGACATTGAGGCTGAGTTATGTGGCTAATAGTGATACATCTTTATATGAAGGCAACTGCAAGAAGCAGCTGTAATATTACCAGTTTTCTAAGTTACTTGTTTATAACATTTTATGATGATAGGAAAGAAAAAAATCATTATGATAACATGGTCACTGATCAGGAAAACAGCACAGTGCTACTTTCCTTGCTGAGCAGAAAAGAAAGCGGGGAGTTTGGCAAAGAATAGGGAACATATTTTTTCTGCAAGCTCCCTCTCTTACATAAATAGGATTTTTCCTTTGTTTTGTTTAATGTAAACTCAGTTTGTTTATTTGCTTTTAATTTCAGAGAGTTTTTGGTGCACTGCATTCACAGTGCACCCCACTGAGATAACCTAGAAGGGCATTATGTTTTCATGCACAAGGAGCACATAATGCTTTTGCAGACTATAGCTTCTCTAATTTCAATTAAGGAAAGTGATAAGAAAGAACAGAAAATAAAAACTGTGAGAGAATATAGAAATAATGTCTATTTTATTACATATTACAGAAAACAAAACTTGGCAAAAAGAAAAAACCAGCAATTTGGAGGTGGAAACATAGATGTGTTTAGTATTCCTTATGTTTAAACTGTGTGTAAGAACTGTCATGGAAAGGCAGGGTTAGGAGTCCACAGAACTCTCACAATGTTTCATGGCATCGTTGAACAACACTAATTTTAGATAGGCATTCATTCAGGAATAAGATTTGGAACAGGGAGAAGATGTATCACCCAGAATCTGATAAAAACTTTCAAAACAAAGAAAAAAACCCCTCCTCATTACTTCTGTTTTAATGGCATATCCTTAAATGCACCAACTCAAAATGTGTATCCACATGAGTACATGACATTAAAGAAAGCTCTTGTTGGGAAAAAGTTTCAACTATGTGTCCCAAGTCTCAAAATTCAGATAGCAAATATTAAAAAGGCAAGAAATAAAGTACTATTTTGAAAATACCATGATTTCAACTGCTCACCCAGGCACTTTACCATACCTCTTTTGACTCTGAGTAGCTGAGGATAACGAACCTACATCAGGATTCAATGCCTGTTAAAATTTAAAGGAGATCTATAGGGTTTTTCACAAATTCTTACTAATGTGAAGGGTGCACTGGTCAGCAAATGTCCCATGAGAAAGGTCATTCCCATCTGACAGTCTTTGTTGTTAGCTCCAAAAGGTCTCTGCCTTGTCCAGAGTACCCTGAGCTTGTCCTGCTCACTGCAGAGGTGAACCAGTCACCCTCTTTGGGACTGCCACCCCTGTGGGAATACAATCCCTGTGGCCTGTCAGGTGACTGCTTTGAAGAATGAGGAGACCATAAGTAAAACCAAAATTAATCATCATGCTAAAATGTAAGATTTGACAAGCAGCATGTCTGTAGCAGAAGAAGACCCCAGCTGTTTCTAGCTGCTGATGCTTTGCTTTGTAACTTCAAGGTGTTCTCTAGTCAATTGACCGAACAGCTATTGACAGTCATGCAGATCTGCCAGCTGGGACCCAGACATTTTAAAACATCTACCTTCACAATTGCATTTGAAGGATCAGAATGTCATCTGAGATCATGCCTTTACTTTTTGGCCCTTTTCGTTGGAGTCTCCATTCAAAATCAAATGTATTCCCTTGGTTGTCTTCTAATAAGAAAATCAAGTGTTTTAAACCATATTCCAAAGAGCTGTGGATTTAGAAATGTTGATGTCCCCAGGGCATATCAGACAGAGTTAGCACTTGGCTAGACAGTAAACAAAACATTTGTTAGAGGCAATGTTTAATGAGTAGCTTGATACTTGACAATAAATAGATCATTTACCTGTTGAGAATTAAGTGTTCTTTGCAGACTGTTAAGGAGGGGTATGAACACTCAGTGCACAACCCTTTATATCATATACATCAGAAATATGTTTTATATAAACATGGAAATGAGAATTATGAAAGCATTTTATTGCTAGTTATTGACAGAGTCTGGCAGTGATGACAACCAAGCAGGTTCAGACTGATGGTATGTTTGGGGTGAGAGCCCTCCCCCAGATTTGGCTTTCAGGGAGTAGAGGCACCATGGCAACCTTACATCAGTGTGCTGAGATTTAGACACAATTTTTTCCCCCTTGTCAGAGTGAGTTAATTAAGCACTGTCATAGGAAAATGATTAGACTGGCCTGTAGTCATTATCATTGTCAAGAACAAATTTTTCATTGTAAGGTTTGTTTCAGTAACTTTAAGAAAAATAATTTCACATCTGAAGATGATGATATACTAGATAGAATGGGAAAAGAATTCTAGAAGTGTTCAAATTCACCTGAAAAGCTTCAACTATGTACTTTAAAGGGTTGATTAAAAAACACTATGCCAATTATCTATGTTACTCTGAAGCAGTAGTCTACTTACTATCTTTCTTCATAAGTCCTTTTTCATACCTGACTCCTGTTGACATAGAGCTGTCTGGAATTTCTCCATAATTCTAAGATTTCTTAAAAAACATCAGAAAAACTAAGACTTCTTTAGACAAGTCTTCCAGATTTTTAGGTAGGATTTATGAGGTTTACGGATTTTAATGTTTGCCTCTCATAGGTACCCCTATGTTGTGGTTTAACCCCAACTGGCAATAAGCACCACACAGCCGCTCACTCATTCCCATCCCATTCCCCCCCCCCCAAACCCCCCAGTATTATCAACATTGTAGTCAGCTCGAATCCAAAACATAGCTCCATACTAGCTACTATGAAGAAAATTAACCATCCCAGCCAAAAACAGCACACCCCAGTAACTAAAAGGGAGAAAGTTCTTCAGTTCCTACTTCTTCCCAAATCCATCCATTAAGCCTGTCATTGAAATTACTCAAGATTTTATTTTAAAACATTACTTCCAGATCAACTTTGGTCATAATTTTCTGCAGTGAAGCAATAAGTTATATACTTGTCAGAGTGGTCCTGCAAAGTGCCAGATTCTGATCTCTATATTCTTTTATTTGTCACAAGGAAGTTTTTATCGAAGTTACTTGACGTTGTGTGAAATCCTTTGGGAAATGGGCAACTGCCACTTAGGAACTCCAGTTACATTTGCTAACTGGCCCTATAAGATTTCCTGTACATGTCTTGCATACTTCTGAAGATGTTAGTCTATCCTATATTTGCTTAAAATGCGGTGTGATACATCCCTGGTGTTCTTGTTGATACACTAAACACTTTATTGTGTCTTTTTAACAAATTAGTATATTGACTAATTCTGATGTTGCTTGTTTCTAATTAATTAGTAATGACAAAATCTAAAGAAAAGGGAGGATGGAAACCATATTACCCAATGCTTCTTTTGAGCTTATTCCCCAAATATTTTAAATGTCAGTGCAATGCATCTTCTGCCTTTGACCACAGTGTTATCTTTAGGTTGACAGTCTCCTCCAAAATCGAGTGTACCTCACTGGAACATAGTTTATCTGTTCAGCCACAGGGTTTTTGTAGGACTTAGGGTAGCTCTTCTGTGTACATCTGATACATGCTGCCCCGCTGTTCCTGAGTGATGTGCAAAGATGGCAGCAGCAGTGCTGTGGCTGCAGGCTGTGGAGCTGAAGCCTCTTCTTCTGGGAGTTTTCTGCTTCACACCTTGGTTTCTGAGACTGAAATCCAAGGTATGCTTACAAATCTGTCCCATGTATGGAATCCTGAAGTGCAAAAAGTTTTCTTTGTATCATCTTGTTTGTTTGGATACTCAGCTTTATCAGTATCAGCCTGATACTCAGGATCAAAAAGGACAAATGTTTACTTAGGGGAGACAACAGTACCTAAAGTGCTTGTATATGAAATGAGAGCATGCCTGCATGAGCTGACAGCAGTTATACAACCACACACCCATTTTTCCACTTATTATACTTACATCTTAAACAAATTAGAGCTGATCCTTTGATACCTTGTAAACTTACCAGAAAATCTTGTGTACCGTGCAAGTCATGTTCTAAGACTTTAATTTCCAGAAACCTTGTGGTAATGCAAAGATATATGAGTCAGATAATGCATTAAACAGCAAAAGTGGGAGCCTTTTATAATATTCAGTTGTTGCTTACTATGTATTTTTTTCTATAGAACAGCAGGATAGTTAGACACATGGAATGGTAATAAATGAATCTTGGACTAGTTGCAAAAAAACCAGACGGGACTGGGGATACAGCTTACACACTGCTATGTAGCACAAGTAAAGTGTTAGTGCTTAAGGCTTTGGTTTTATTTACAGTGGAACAAATCTTAAGTGAATCATGGTTTCTTTGATCAACTTACGTAAAGAAAGGAGATGCAAATTCCCAGAAGAGAATGGTCCTGCTATGGGAAGCTTTCTGCCAGACTGGTCAGATCTGAACACATATGTCTGGACTCTGCTGAGTCCACTGGCATCACCCTCTGGACTCCACACATAAACACAAATGGCGCCAGGGCTAAGGGCTGGCCCTCTTGGCCAATGCACAGCAGCTGCAGTTCCTGCCCACATAGAGTCCAACTTTTTATTTTGGGTTTCACTGACAAGCTGGGACTTGGTCTTTAAATGGGCTCCATCAGGAACAAACTAAGGCTGGGAATATGTAAGATGCAGTCTGACTTGCCAGCGCTCTCCCAGGCGGCATTTGGAAGGGAGGGCCAGAGGAGGTTACAGATCATTCCTGAAGGTACCTTCATCAACTGCAGTGTTAGAACTGCTGCAGTGGGTGCTTGCCTGGGAAATACCAGGTGTACGCTTTCCTTTGGTGAGGCATTATGAAATAACAGGTTCAGAAGGGGATGTTCCCTTTTCAGGGAGGTATTCTGAAGTTAAAGTATATCATGAGTTTTGCTGAAAGCTGTAAAATAAAACAATGTGTTGGTCCATTCTCCTCTGTTCTTAGAGCAGGCTTTTCATTTTATTATTTTTATCACTTGTTCTCGGTCTCAGGTGACAGGATATTTATGCTGCCTTTGTCAGGATTAAGCAGGCTTATATGTGGATAGATAGAGGTATATTTTGTCCTGGTATACTGGCTTGTGAAAACCCCACAACATGAAAACCAAATGCAGTTAGATCAGTGTTTTTTGTAGAGCTAAACCCACTGAAATAGTTTCAGTGTAATGATCTAGTACTCCAAGTGTTTTTGTACACTTAAGGACAAATACTGTCCTGAAAGATAAAAGGTGTCTCATTAACATTTTGATTTTTTTCTCTGTGCATGAGTAGGTAAATTTATTGTTAAATAACCAGAAACCAAAGGGACCTGGTTTTTTGAATAGAGCTTGGCACCATAAAAAAAACCAGAAATTCTGCGGGTCTACCTCCTTTTACATAGTGGCTTTCACTAATTGGCTTGCTAGAGAGGTCTGTGCATTTGCACGTTGGTTTGAAGCTCTGTGCTGCAAACAGATCATTGGTTATGACCAAGTTTAAAAACACTGCCCCCAAAATAGGTCAAGAAATTATATTCTAAACTCCAGGGGAGATCCAGAGCATATTCCCCATGCTGTAGATATATTTGTGATGTTTATCTGTAGAGATGTGGTGCAGCTGAAAGCTTTAGTATCAGTACCCTGATCTACTGGGTCAATATTCTTAAAAGAATTCCAGCTTGTCAGTCAGAGACCCAAGTAATATTATAATGTGAGTTGTGGAAATGATCTTTTAATATGAATAATATCTTATAAATAACCAAAGTACCTTCCTAGTGAATGGCCAACAGATTAGAAATCCTTTTAACTTTTTTTTAAGGCAAGAGCTTGGGGACAAGATACAATTTTTAAAATTTATATGAGCTTATGAGCAGATTATTAAAAATCACTGAGATTAACAAAAATACAATTATATGATTAATTATGACTACATGATATGTTAATCATATTATAAAATGCCATTATATTATATAACATAAATGCTATATAATAATATGCTCGTATAATATCTTTTTATAAATGCATTATAATATTATAATAATATACTTACATAATATATAAAATACATTATATATTATTATACTATAGCCTATATTACATACGCTACATATTATATAATTATAGCATATGTAATATAGTGCATAATATAATATAATAATACAATAATTAATAAATCACTTCCAATAAATAGTTTAAGAACATTAACACTCATGGATTTCTTACATGATACAGGATTGGCTGAGTGAAGTTAAATGAAGTGGTGAGATGGTGGCTGAGATGTGAAGCAAGAGGCCAAGAAGTTTATTTGCTTTGATAAGAAAGAAGATGTTTGTTTGATTTTATTATGGGAAATTTGAACAATGGGCAAAAATAACTAGAAAGGAACAAAATGTGGGCCTAAGGGCCAAATATTTGGAATTATTTATATGACAGCAGTTCACAATACACGTAACTAATGTTGAAGCTCTGGGTTTATTTTAGTGTGTCACTCATACTGGAATCTTTTGGATTTTTTCAGTGTTTCTGGGCAGTATGTATTGTAGACTCTGCAGTTCAGGACAGAGTTCAAATGCACTCTGTGAACCAGAAAAATAACTTTTTTCTGATGGAACACTTCTGTGTATGAACAGTAGTTTAAACAATGTTCCAGTGAACTGGTTTTGCTTAAGCACATGAAACCCAGCAGCAGGATTCTGTACAAATAAGTGGACTTCAGAATCATGTGTTTGGTGGTCCACAGATGTCTCAGCGCCTTGCAAGCTGGACTTTCATTAAGTAGCCTTTCTTAACATTGGAGATGAGAAGACAAAACAATTCCTCCTATTTCATTTGCTTTATCTAAAGTGTCTGCTAACGAGCACTCAACAGGAAATAGCTGAGAATAGAGTATACTGACCTTTTAAAGACGTTTTGAAACTCATTCTTGAAAGAGAATCTTGCCTTGCCGGTGGAAAGGTACAATTGTTGGTGACACAGAAAATTGCATTATACCTCTTCTGAACTAGTGATCCCCTTAAATGCTCTGTGAACCATTGGGGCCTGATTTTCCTCTCTCATGTTGTGCAGCATCATTGATGTCAATAGTTTCTCCTGGTTGACACTACAATAAATGGGAGAAAAATTGTTCTCCTGTCACTCTAAAAATGAGTTTTCTTTCTTATCAATAAAAGGGCAGACAGTAAAGAGAAACAGGAGAGTGGTGGTTTAGTCAAGGTGGTAAGAAAATAGTTTTGGGTGAGACGTGACCTCTCCTGCGCACAGTGGATAGCAACTGACTCCTTGAGTCACGGATATTACAGAGTAAGCTGACATCTGGGGGTGGGGAGAAAGAGCACACATTGAACTATGTGTTAACAGCACTGCTCTGTGCTGGTTTGGCTAACAGCTGGAAAGTTCAGAGAGCAGCAGTCTCCCACTGTTGTACTCAGTCATGATGGAGACTGCTAGCACTGTGTTTCTGAGTGATTCTGGTGTCAGCCAGCACAGGGGCAGAATGAAGACTGACATTACTAGATGTCCTTAAAGAGTATCAGGACCTGCAGGTGCTCTGCTCTTCACCTCTAACCTTTCCACCTGTGCTCATCCCAAACTTGGGAAGACAGCTGACCCGGGAAGTGTAGACTACCAAGCTCTCCCTTGCAGGTACTCCTCTGGCCATGGCTTGGTGCATGGCTGAACATCCCACTACCCTCTGGATGGTATCTCTACTCTCCACAAGCACTGGCAGCATGTGCACCCAGTTCATGGTATCCTTATTTCTGAAAACTGAAATCAGCATGTGGATTTTGCCATCTTGTGTGTGTATTCACCAGAGGGTGTGCAGGGAATACTAAGCAAAGGTGGATCTAATCTTAGAAATTGCCTGGTTTCCTCTCCATGGAGATAGGGCTCACAGAGCCAAGCAGCTGAACACTGTCTTCT
This sequence comes from Syrrhaptes paradoxus, assembly GCA_013400615.1. Taxonomy (NCBI): domain Eukaryota; kingdom Metazoa; phylum Chordata; class Aves; order Pterocliformes; family Pteroclidae; genus Syrrhaptes; species Syrrhaptes paradoxus. Next base: position 175,101 of record VZTO01019217.1, on the reverse strand, counting down.
GCTATTTCTGCCACATGCTGCTGAAAGGGCTGCTGCTGCTCTCTGCCGGTCTGCCCGATGTCACTGAGCTGTGCCGTCTTCTAGCAAAGACACTTTCTGCAGACAAAAGCCACTGCTCACAGGTAGCAGAGCTGCCAGCTTGGATCAAGGGGCTTCTGACTGTAAGAAAGAGGCTGACCTAAGAGCAATCATTATTCAGGAACTGACTCTGCCAACCTACCAGGGCTGTGATTTCTGTATTTTTCTTCACATGCTCTGTTTGTTTTCAATTCTCAGTGATCACAATACAGGCTTTCCAGTCATGCTGCTCTTTGCAATGCATGGAAATAATGAAAACACATTTTTTTCCTTTTGAAACGAAACATCTGCATGACATCTGCAAGGCCACAGTTGGAGGCCTATGGATAATCCTCAGAACAGCATTACCTTTCTGCATTTTTCATTAAATTTCAGTTAAAGGTGGCAAAAATGTTAGCAGGTGAGGGAAGTACAAGTGGTTTAGAAACCCTGAATGATGCAGCAGTCAAAAATGCCACTCATCATGTGCAAAAGATAGAGAAACCACTAGAAAGGGCTTTCTTACAGTGATCAGTCTTAGCCCAGAAGTAGACCTGAAATCTAAAATGATCAACATTTAACTAGTGTTTGGCAGACACCAAAAACCACCTCCCTGTGCCTGCATGAGCAGACAGGGAGATGGAACAGATGGCAGGGAAGGTGGCTCAGTGGGATCCTCAAAGTATTCCTGGGTAGAGGAATCAGACTGTGATCTCTGTACTATTTGAATCAGTGGATATGTCTAATGTCAACATTTCTGTTTGTCCACCACATATTTTTCACAAACCACCAAGCACCTTTATCATAAAATATGGAGCCACAAACCAACTATAAACCCCTTTCTATGGCCCCTTTCTATGATCTTCAGACCATAATCCATGAACCATAAATGACAATGTGTAACACAGACAGGGAACTCAGGTGCACCCAATTTTTGGCATCCTTGTCCTTTAAAAGGTACAAGTGGATTCAGTATCTGGAGCTGAAAAATTTGTTCCAGAATGGGTCTCTGGCTTTTTTTTTTCATTCTTGAATCAATGCATATTTGAAAAATTATTAGTTAGATATAATAGTTTATTACTTCATCAAATATGTATGTATTACTTAATAACCATGATATTAGTAATGATCAATATTTAACATTAAATGAGTTTGGCTGCTGGCATCTCAAAAGAACTTACAGGGCAGTACTTGAGTCCAAGACACAGAGAATCACAACCCCACACTATTGCTGCACTCACTGCCTTGTGCTTGTTGCTGCACACCGTGGGAAAGGTGCATGTCCACTACTGATGAACACCCAGTATGATCTGCAGTAGCAGGGGAAAAGCCTTCATCTAGATCCCATGCATTTGATGACTCAGCTCCCTGCGTGTCATCAGATGTCATCATCCTCCTCTGGGGAAGGCTCTGGGCAGCTGCCACCATCAGCAGAAAGCCCCCAGAAAGCACGAGCCCAGTGGTGCCACCACTGTGCTCCTGCGGAGAGCCTGGGTGCTGGGTGCATGTGGGGCTGCTGCCTGGGCAAAAGCTAGACACTGATGGCCTCTCAGAGGAGGTACATGCCTATAGGGTTGAGGCTCCCTCTTGCTGAAAAGTAGCTACTGAGAGAGGTGGTGCTTTTGGCACTGTGGCCAGGGACTGAGAAATGTACTTCTGAGGAATTTCTGAGCTTCCTCTTCCCAAGACAGTGCCCTAACTTCCAGCCAGGAGTATTCACAGGAGATGATGCTGGAGGTGGAGGCAGGTGGGAGAGATCAAGGAAGAGTAGTCTCCATCCATATGATGGAGGTAGTACACAGACAGGAGCACAATCAGATCAGCAAAGAGAAAGCAAGAATCTGAATCTTGCGATTTGGACATGTACTTGCAGCAGCAGAGCTACATTTGGTTCCCAGCTTCTGCACGTGTGCATGGATCATTGCCTGCTGCTGTCTTGGTGTATATATCTTGGGGGAGTCATGTGCACCTCTCAGCTCCACTGGTATTAGCAACCAGGTAGTACCAAAAAGCAGACATTCTGGATTGTGCTCCTGGATGCTGGGATACTGGAGCTGAATTTTGCAGTTTTATTTCTTTCCAACTAATCTTTTTTCCTTTATGTCCCAAAATAGAGCACTCTGTGGCTTTCACAGTTCTGATGTGATCTTTCATGGTGTTTCCCACCGTATTTGTAAAATGTGAGAAACCTGTTACTCATAAAATATTCTCCGCCCCCCTTTCAGTTTTCAGTGAAATAATAAAAGGCCTGCCACAACTCGTATGCTTTAGTCCTCATTACTTCTGCCCTATTTTCAACAGGCACGTCTATCAGGGAGTATAAAACCTCCAGATTCAGCTTGTATGCCAAAGAATACAACTGCAGTTCACAGAAATCCCTTAATAATTTCATCAAAATGCTGAAGGAGGAATTCTGTAATTAAAGATTTCATATTTTCTTACTTGATGTTCCATGCTGGACTGGGAGTATTTTTTTCTACTGATTCCATGGCACCGCACTGGGGAGAAAAATGGTTGCACAATTGGCAAGTTTTTTTATTGGAATAACTTTGTTATATTGTTATCTCGAAGATTCGTGGAATAAATATTTACGTGTATCCTTTTTTCCAAGCAACCTTCAAATCAACATTTTCCTCATTAAATTGTTGCAGCATTTAGATTAAGTGCTTTAGCCAAAGAAATTAATTCTAGCCCAAGTTCGTGGGTTGGTGTTTGGCAAACCTTAATACATAACAAATCAATGTGATTTTTATCAGGATTCTGTGCCAGGCATCCTGTGAGCTAATATGCTGAGTGTGGAGGATGGAAAGAAGCAAAACTGTCACAGAAGAATCTCATGTGAATCTTATGCGTTAAGAACTACTGCTCTTGCTCTGTCCGTGATGTGCATGGTTGTCCTTCTCACAAAGACTCTGGGGCTCAGCCAGGAGGAACTTCCTGATGCTCATATTCCTATTCCTGTGTTTCAGGGATGTAATTGCGTTTTCTGTCACATGAATTAAAATGGAACTGAAATTTTTCCAGTACCAAGTTCAGCAAATGATCTTTTGAAATAATGCAAGATATTAAATTTCTTCTTGGCTGACACATAGGTATGGCTGTACAACATGCAGCTAGCTTCTAGTGAAGCACATTCAGATATCTCCCATGCAATTGTTCCTTGTCTTCTAGGATGTCATTCCTTTTCCTCTTCTTGATGAAGAAAATGCGTTTAGCAGTCTGAACTGGAGCACCTGCATACTCCTTTGTGAGTTTTACACAATAATTCTTTCTTGTGCCCCAGACTAAACTGTTTTGCCCACAGAAGCTGGTCTAACATTAAAAGATAACTCAGTCCCTCATTTTCTGAGCCTTTTGTGATGGGAGTGCTTACTGCTGAAAGTGCTGAAAGCTCAGTCTTTGGAAAACTGAGCGCTCTACAAGCCTCAAGAAGTCAAACAGAAAAAAAAGAGAAAATTCCTACTTCTCTATTCATTTGTATGCACATGTATCATGATAGCCAATAACCTCTGTCATTGATAAAGTACATGAATTAATAACAGGAAAGGTTCAATATATTATTGCAGCAGATTAATGAATCGCTGAGCATATGACGAAATAGTAAAATTAAAGATAACTATATTATAGCTTTGTCCTCTTGTCTCTCTATTCTTTTTATTAGAAACTTGGGTCACTAGCCTATTTCTAAAACTCATTAAAATGTTGCTGTTAAGTTATACATTCTGTTGTATAAAATTAAATTTTAGGGTTTGCAGCCTGGCCATGCAGAAATCTCTGCTGAGTTGGCAGAATGGCGAACCCAGAGTTTCTGCAGAGAAAGGCATCACCTCCCCTGACTCACTCTGCTGTAGGCTTGGAGTATGGGCTCAGCCCCAAGCCTGAAGGAGGGAAAGCTTTGAGGCAGACTTAACTAAGGGGGAGAAAAAGGGAAAAGCGTTGAAAGAGCTGACTTAAATTATTCAAGTCATTAAAGCTGACTTGAATTTGCTTTATTATTATTTGGGGGGCGTAAATTTTTTTGAAGACCAAGGTTGGAATGTTTATGGTTATACATATTGAACTTTTGGAAAAAAAAAAAGATAGCAAAAAACTGTGATGTAAACTCTACTTGAAAAAACTATACTATTCCAGTAAGAATACATAGATGTACATTTATGCAGTTTGGACCGGTATGGATTACAAGGACAGAATTGTAGCAGAAAAGGTGTCGAAGATGTAAAGCAGACTAAAGGGCCAGATTTCTACATCTCTCTCCTTCCATGTTTTAAATTATTTTTACTTGCAACTCTGCACTTTTGTGACAGACAGCAGCTGACACCAGATTATGCTCATTTTTTTGAATTTACATAATTTCTCCTGAAGGTTATATATCTCTATTTATTGTCCATATATGGCTGAACATATCAATATCACAGGCACCAGTGTACACACACACACGTAAAAGGAAAAATACACAACTTTATTTCTTATTTGGCCAATTGAGTAATTTAAGCAGTTGGTCTATAAGAAATAATGTATTATNTGAATTTGCTTTATTATTATTTGGGGGGCGTAAATTTTTTTGAAGACCAAGGTTGGAATGTTTATGGTTATACATATTGAACTTTTGGAAAAAAAAAAAGATAGCAAAAAACTGTGATGTAAACTCTACTTGAAAAAACTATACTATTCCAGTAAGAATACATAGATGTACATTTATGCAGTTTGGACCGGTATGGATTACAAGGACAGAATTGTAGCAGAAAAGGTGTCGAAGATGTAAAGCAGACTAAAGGGCCAGATTTCTACATCTCTCTCCTTCCATGTTTTAAATTATTTTTACTTGCAACTCTGCACTTTTGTGACAGACAGCAGCTGACACCAGATTATGCTCATTTTTTTGAATTTACATAATTTCTCCTGAAGGTTATATATCTCTATTTATTGTCCATATATGGCTGAACATATCAATATCACAGGCACCAGTGTACACACACACACGTAAAAGGAAAAATACACAACTTTATTTCTTATTTGGCCAATTGAGTAATTTAAGCAGTTGGTCTATGAGAAATAATGTATTATGCTTCCTTGGCTTTTTTTTTTCCCTCTTGCTATTTTTCCAGTCTAAAATAGAGAAACCCACTCTGTTCAACAGCACAACTTTTACATGCTTCAAAAGGAATGCAGAAAAAAAAAAAAAGCTTAGGTTGATTGCACTCTAGTCTGTTTAAAATAATTCATGTCTATCTCACTGTGGGAGCACTAATTATTGATCCACCTCTTTTTTCCGTTCTCTTTGTAAAGTGTTGAAGTACTGTAACCAGCTGCATTTGTGAGCTCGGCTTATTTGTTACAGCTCAGCCACTGCAAAGCTAATGAGGCTGCTGACCTTGACAACAGGAAGGTTGTGGGCCTCACAGAGTAAATATAGGGCGATGAAAGATATGTGTTTTCTGCCATTTCATTAAAATGCATCTTTAAGTACTGGTACAAATCATAAAGAGATCAGAGCAAGGAGTCAGAGAAGAAGCCACGTTCTGTGGCTGTTCATGGATTAACGAGCCTTTCATGGCAGAGCTGTACTGCTGTCTTGGTCACTGAAGATGCATTCTGTGAGTGCTGAGAGATCCCTTCGGTTTTAATGAAATGTAACTCTAATCCTCCTTTGACTGTCCAGTCCTTCATCTTTGGGATCACTCACTGGGCAGATCAGAAATCTTGCCTTGGAAAAGAAACAGAAAATTCCCATCTGCCTGCCATAAACTCAATCAAACACTGTATTCAAACCAGACTATGTTTAACTGTTACCCATTCAGGCATTAGTTACCATATTCATGTAGAACATCTTTGGTTTTAATAAATAAATCTTTGGCCCTGCATCGTAGGACTTGCTAAAGTGTTTGTCTTGGCAATGTAAATTTTCTAATATTTCTCCTTATCTGCCCCTCTTTTACAGCAGTATGGGGATAAGGCAGTAGTTCCTTTCCTCTCTTTTTCAGCCCATATGAAATGTACTTCAGGATGATTTTTTTTTTTAATGTAATACTTTGAATTGAAATTACAACCCCCCTCCAATGATGCTCATTTGTCCTTGCACTTAATTCTTCAGGGTTCTTTTAGAACTTGGCCTCCTTGCTGAGACTACCAGTTGAGGTGATAAGGAAATCTATCTGTCTGTTCAGGATATAAATACATAATCAGGGGGAGTTATGCACAGCTTTTAAATTAATGAAGGACACTAGATATTCTCAACATGGTAGTTACCACTTGTCACCTGCATTTTATCTAATGGTGCTAAAATGAAAGACTTTTTTGCCATTATCATGATTACATTTAATTTTAATATAAAAGTTATGCAATAAGCACTTTCTGAACACTGTTTTGAAGAACTTGCAGGATGGCGCAGGCTTCCTGCACGTTACTGGCATCGTATGAAGCATTTCTCATGCTTCCTCTGAAAAATGTCATCGCTGCTCTTCAGTCCTAATAGATGTCTCCCACCCTGCTGTTCCTCTTCAATTCTACAATCCATATTGGAATGAAGCTTGCAAGAAACTGGTGAAATAAGCCAAAGTCTAGAGCTGTCTTGCACTCTAGATGTGCAGAAAGCGCAGAATGAGAAGAGTGTGTTTGCTAACAATATGTCCGTGGTTTTCTCGCAAAATCTATAGGTAAACCTTTTTCCCCTTTTGATACTGAGAAAGGGGGAAGTCTCACATAATTATTCTGCTTTTAACTCTAATTTTGTCTGTCCCTGTGGTTTGTGCTTCATGCTTATCTGGGCAAAGATTCACCAGCAGGAGCAATACAACCCAGCTGACATGGCTTCAACTCCGGGTGCAATGGACCTGCTCCAACCAGGCTGAGGGGGCTTGTTCTGCTAATATTCCATGTAGTAAATTACAGAACAGAGTATCATACAAAAATAAAGCTGGAGATGACCTCAAGTGTTCGCCTGGTTCAACTGGCTGCCCTGAGACAGGATCAAGGATAAATGTAGTTTTTTTCTTTTTCAAAGATTTCCAGGGTAGATGTTCAACAGTGTCCTTGGGCAATCCATCCAGCACTTCACTATCCCTGCCATTTGCCCTAATGCCTAACCTGAATCTTCCTCACTGCCATTTAAGTCATCACAGTGGGGTTAGCCTTGCTCAGTAGAACTCCCAACAAAAATTATAGCTATTTACCATGGGAAACATTGCATGTGAAATTTTAATGCATTTTGCAAGCCTGCCTGTGCAGCCTGCATTTCTAAAGCACTTTAAAGTATGTGTAAGAAGGCAAGAGAAGTTGCATCCTGCATGTAGTGTTGGGAGGGCTCTGTATCTTTTAAGTATAATGGGTAGTATCCAAGGGCAAGGTCTTATGTTCCCAGTGTTTGTGATCAGGTTGTGCATCGCCATCTCTCAAGTTCACTGGGATGAATCGAGCATTCCAGCATCTTCTTGTACCTGTTGGGCTGGGTATTACCGGGAGTCATTTAACTTTTGCAAAAGAGGAAACAAGGTGTGTTACATCACCATTGTCAGCAAGGGAATTGGGAAAGCTGCCTACACACTACACACCCTCCCTTGAAAAATTATCCAGGGACTAAGACCAAAACTATCGGATGTTCTCTTTTAGAGATGAAAAATGGGAATTACCTGGTTTTATTAGAGTTGGTCAAACTGCCTGTCAAAATTTCCCTATGAATTCTTTGCTAGAAAAGGAACTGGAAAAGCAGACTGGCCAACAGGACAATAACGCAGTGTTAACCCCTGTACAGATACAATGACTGACTGATAACTGATAACTTTTGTAAGCTTCTAGTCAGCATGTTTGTTAACATAGTTAATTTTCTTTTTGGACCTGTGAGCTTAACCATGATTACAAGGATAAAATGATAAAATATGTAAGGGTTATAATACATTTAATCTTCTAAAAGTGGATTTTGTTTTGCTTATTATCTCGTACCCAAACATGGTTCTGAAACTGAGTGGGCATGAACTATTTGGAGACAAAATGCCAGATTCTGTCATTGGTTATATACGGCTTATATTTGTTTCAACAGCAGATAATGCACATAGCAGACCTAAAACCATGTTTGCATGGTACACAGAATTTTACCGCTACTCAACAAAATAGTATTGCTGCCTAGATTGCAAAAACAGAGCAAAACTCTACAGACAGGCACCGTGCTGTGAGCTTTTATTGTCTGACTGTGTCTAATGGTTGAAATGCCAAAACGAACAGCAGGACTAGAATAAATGATGAACAGATGAAGAACTCTCATTCTTGTGTAAAAATACAGAGTTGCCTTATCTACAAATAATGATCCCAGGGTTTGCAAATGAGAAACACAAAAGTTATGTGAACAAATGGTAGGCAGCTTTTACATCCTTGTTGGAATTGTCTCCTCTGACAAATCAAACACCATATACCTAATCTAAACAGGGTGGAAACACTGTAAATTTTTTTTTATCCAGTTCTGCCCACGGGGAGATTCTGCTGCTGTGGAGCTCCAATGTGGCATAGGGTAAACATCATGTCTTTTTAATGGGTAAGGAGTCCCCTACCATGGCTGAATGCTGATGAATTATGTAAAGCAGAGTAACTAAGGTGTGTTACGGTATGAATGATTCTTTATATACTCACATCCATTTGTTGCCTTAGTCTATCAAGTGTACCATCTGCAGAAATGTCAGTCATATGAGCCTTTAACTTGCATACGTATGATTGGGACATAGAACAAGAAGCTGAATGTGGACTAGGAGCTAAAATGTATAAATAACACTAACATCTCTGCATATATCTGATGATAAAGAAAATTAACATAGAAGTTTCATCTAGGAAAGATTAATAGGATCAAATAAGATTGATACATTTCCAAGTACAAAACTGTTATACCAGAAGTTATACCTTTAACTATGGGTCAATGCATGGATCTTGAATTTTGCAAATTTTTCCTTTTTGTTATTGTATTATTATAGCTTGACCATATAGCTTGTAAACAATTTTCACAACATGCTAGATGTGCAAAATGTGTAACTACTCACATCCTGCATGATGACAAGAATCCAAATTCAGTTCATGTTATGGAGGGCTGTAGAAATGAGAAGAATGTGGGATTTAAGCCTTGTCTGAAATATAAAATTTTTGTCTTTGCCTCATTGTGAAAATAGGCCAAGGAATCATAATTTCATAGACTCTGTCAGCATGAAAGCAAATTGAATCAATCTGTTTTAATAACTTTGTAATAATTTTAGGAATTTCATGTTTTTTTTTTTTCAAAATGAAAGCTGCCTGAAAAAGTTGTATGAAAGATCTATGTGATATGTGCAAAATACCCAGCTTGGAAGCTCATGCTGCTTTGAGACTCGTTTTGCATATGCTGTGGTCCTGTTAACCTAATAGTTGAAGTGTAGGGAAGGCGTGATAAGTTGTAAAGAAGCTTGAATCAATAATTGTCTCTATACAAATGTTACGTCTCAGGCAGATTTCAGGTTTTGACTTTGTGAACAGGTTCCTCTGACTGTAAGGATGTGCTGTCTGAAGTTTTTTGCTGGAGTGAGAAGTCATTTTGGCTAACAAAATAAGTTTATTGTCCTTAAGTCTGTATGTTTGCTGCTAAACTAAACAGGGGTAAAACAGTAAGATTAAAGAACCCAGTAGAAATAACTGGTTCTTTGTAATTAACTATAATTGTAATTAACTATCTAGCTACATTAAAATCTTCCCTAGATGATGCTATATGAATATACATAGTGCTTTCAATGCATATCCAGGCAAATAGAATCTGCAACTGGAAAAGAAATTCTTCTACATGGCCTTCTCAGGCTTAATTTTGTTTGGACTCTAAATGGATCTTTAGCATGAATTTAAGCTGTGTTTAAGATGGTTTAAGTTACAGTGACCTCAGTAGTCACAGAATCTCTACACTATGAGCTACAGGTCAGACTTAGTATCCTAACCCTAACATGCTCTATGTCATTCTTTGAGCTAATGGAACACTCTCTTGCCAGCTTGTGCTTCTGAACAAGCAGATTAACACTGAAGATAGGCAAACGTAACACCTCTGATGCTAATAAATGTATGCAGATACTGAAATGAAAAGACTTCTGGGTTCATAAGAAATTACTGCAGAGCTTTTTGTAACCAGCATTGCAGGAAACCGCACCTTCTACTCAAGATGGTTCTGTATTTTTTTCCAAACGTCTAGCACAAACACGATGAGCAGAGAGAAAGGAAGAACCATTACTGGATGCATGTACATTTACTGTCCCATTATTAGAGAACGTAGAAGTGTAGCAAGTCTGGTAATATAAGTAAAAGTGATTGGTAATATAGCTTGTAGAGGGGAACTGAAGATGGCAAAAAACATAAAAAGGCCAAATTAATAAAGAATGTGTATGGAATATTTTCAATTATTATACACCTAAACCTGAGGTTTGGGAGAGATCTGCAATACAGATTCTGTGTGAGATCCGAGATTTTCAGTAACTAAAGGATCTTAAAATCTGTCAAATCAGCATCTTTATTTCACAGCATGTACTCATGGGGTATTTCAGTTGCAGCCTAGCAAAAGAAAAAAGACAGCTTCCATGAGCTCTACTTTGATGTTTGCAAAAAAGTGGAGTGGTCAAGGATTTCTGAAAGGAGATTAGTTAAATCACATATACTCAAGTGAAGACTTGCCAAGCTACATTTACTATGCAGAATAAATATGATTTGCAAAAATGTGGACTACAGATTACTAGATTAATGAATTAAAAGAACAGAACTTGCTGTCTGTCTTTTGCTCATTTTCTGTCTCATGGGAAGAATAAATTATATTCTGTCTACTCACTTGAATAATTAACATTTTGAATAGCATGCAAGTAGAGTATCTAGTTACTCATCAGTTTGCTATTTTGCTTAACTTCCCTTATCACAAAGTGAACATCAGTCTCTGCACCTACTCAGTAAGAAGAATGCCACACTCGGGCTATAATTTTTGCTACCTTTCCCTCTGATTTAGAGAGTGTGTCCAAACTGGGATTTTTTAGTGATTTTTATATTTTTTTTCCATTTCTGGCTTCATCACAATTATTTTTTTTAACTGGCTTTGTGTCCTGAATTGGTTTCACAGCTGTCAGAGAACATTTAGAATTTTGTCTGTGAAAATCTGTGGGAGGGAGGATATCTCACACAAATGAAGAGTCTGGTTTGAGGTCTTCATCCAGGGCACAGCAAAGCCTGTGAGATCCTTCCTTATGATTTCTGCGGGCACGCAGGCGGGGACAGAACAGCCACTGCTTCTTTCAGGTAACAAGTATGTACACTGTGAGGGGAGCTAGTAGTGGAAACCATCAGCCTCCAGAAAAAAAGGTACAGGCTGAGGCATATGTGATTGTGTGAGAAAGAAGCAGGACAATCAGCAAGAAAAGATAAAAGACCAAAAATAGGTGTTTGTTGCATGATACTAGGAAAAAGAGAGACTTGGGGCTTTTGGGCAGGCAGAAGAAGGAGCTTGGTGCCAAGGAGAAATTGTTGCACTGATTCCACCTATGGGGTCCAAAGCAGACAGAGTCTTGATGGAGGGGGAGGAGCATTTCCTCCTCTCCAGTCCTATGGAGCCATGTTTTACTGGATGGGCTACTGGAAAGAGCACCGCAGGTCTACTAGCTTCTTTGCTAAATCAATGTTGTGAAGGGAACGTGAGTGCTTGCATTTTTGTTGTTGCTGTTGTTAATAAATGGGACCACATATAAGAAATAACTGTCTTCTTTATAAATTTCTCTCTCTGGTGGAAACAACCTATAGGACTGCAAACCCTGGATGATAGTCCAGGATAGGTAAAAATCTCTCTGTATGTGGATTCAGTGTGAATTAATATAAAATGTTTCTCCTTTAAAACGGTCCCTCTGCAAAACTCCTATTTCTGTCAGTTTAGATTAGCCTTCTAAACTTTAGAGCCAGCAGCCAACAAGCTTAACAGCCCAGCCTTGTAAATCATCTGTCTTGCAAAGGCTCTTACGTGGAGGAGCTGAGCATCTCTGCAAATCAGGCCATTTCATTTTACTGGCTATATATGGATGCAGCAACTTAAATTAGGCATATGGAAATGTTAGCAGTGGGATTTTCTAAAGATCGATTGCTGCTTGGTTATTAGAGCGTGCTCTGAACACTAGTTTTGTGCCAGAAAAGATATGACGGCAATACTTGACTAGCCAAATGGACAGAATGACCTTTTTGAAATGGCTCTGGCAGAGGATGGGGCTGACACAGCAGTACCAGTGCATGCGGGTGGATACTCAGAAACTCAGGGGTTCAGCTGATACAGTGGGTAATTTTCAGCCAAGATAAACTCTAGATTTGGTAAGCTGATGTGGCCACCCCGCAGCCCTGAAGGAGAAGTGTGGGGAGATGGCTTGGCCAGGTCGATAGTGACAATGGTATATGGCTGAGGGCAGGGGTCAGGCAACACTGACTGTGTGCTGAGCTGGTCATTGTCAACCTTTAAATGTTGGAGCATGCAGCTTTCCAACTCAAGGATCATATGCTATGAGCTGGGTTCCTTTCCTTGCAGAAGTAATTCTCTCGAGCTGCTGCTTTTGGAGCTTGCAGCCCAGTGCCAGCTTGGCTCTGTGGCAAGTGAAATCTGTTTGTGCCGCGGGCTGCTAGCTCTGCCACCAGAACACTTACCCAGGATGAATATTTAAGTTCTGCCCCTAAAGTTGGCATGGTTGCTGCCCACAGGCTCAGTCTTGTGTTGAGCAGCCAGTGAATGATTCGCAGCATTCACAGATATTCAGTCAGCTTCCTACAGAACTATGAATATCTCTTAAATATCTTCTTTTTCAGTGAATGGGACAAGATTATATGGACACAGGCTGGTGTATGCTGGGGACTGTGGTTGCATTTGCAGCCAGGAAAATAAAACCTATTGAATCTTTGCTGTGTGGCACATAGCCTGACAGGTGTGTTCTAACCAGGTCGCACGAACAGAGAGCACCTGCTGTGCTTGGGGTTCTGCAATGGGACCCATCTGCTCTACTCCCTTCAGGCTTGTCTTTGGCTGTTGGTACAAGTCATCTTCCATGGAGCGGTTGTGCTGTATGAACTGCAGATGCTGCCAACTGGTGGGACCTCCCCAGGGTGGAAGGAGGAACAGTGCTGGTCTTTTTGCAGTTCTAAACAAATTGCTGTGACAAGCTACTATGAGGAGAGAAGTGTGATCCCCTTATTTAAATAATTGCAGTCTGAAATAATTAAACTTTAATTAGTGAGTTGTTCTAGCTTGCTCCGGTTCATGATCTTGGGTGATCAAGAAATACCAGCCAAGACGTGGTTTGATTTGACAATTAATAGATTGCTTATTTATCAAGCTTGTGATTGCTGAGGGGTGGGATTCTGCTTTCGGTGAAAGTCTTTTTTTGTTGTTTTGTTTTTTTTTTTTTTCTCTGAAAGATTTGATTTTAAATTGTGACAATTCAGTGGTACAATAGTTGCTATGTGTTAGCATTGCTATAACAGCTACAAGCCCCAGACAGTCCCGCTGTATTGACTCCTTCACTGACACTACTCTGCCTAAATGTCTGCAGAAAATAAACATCTGAAGGGGAAGGTGCTTTGAAATTACTTCCAGAAATTTGTGGTTGCCCCTGTCTGATGAGAGGACTTGAAACCAAACAACTCAGCTCTGCTCCTCGGTGTCTGTGTCACAGCCAAGGCCCAGGATGCCTCCTCCTGTTTGTGTAGAGTGTGCCTGCTTTCCCCTGACATTGACTTATGATTTGATAGCTGTTTAATTTAGTCACAGCACTGGCATGGTGCTCTGTGGTCTCTGTCTTCCATCTGCTAAAGGGTTCATTCTGTTTAGAGGAGAGAACAGCATCTGCAGTTGTTGGGCTGGCAGTGAGAAACTGAGGCTAAGGCAGGAAGTCAATAGAACAGGGCTAGGGCACAGGCTCCAGCACTGGCACACGATTGCCCAAGCTTGGCTGTTAGCATAAACCCTGGTATGGGTTTTGGCATGCACCAACTACCTCTACCCCAAAGAATACCCAGGCACAGCCTGGATGACTGTGTCTGTCAAGGACTGCTCCTAAAAAATCAGTGTGAGGGAAGGAGGAAGGCTACAGATGCATGTTGCGCTCTGCCACTTTGCCTCAAGGCCCATGGTCCATTGCCTGCTTTACTCACTGATACAGACAAAGCTGGAGATGCCAAACATCTGATCCCTTTTTCCTGAGTCTGAGAAGCAACAGCATCTGTAGGATACCTTAGCCTTGGTACTCTAATGACAGCTATCCAGGAGCTTTTGTAGCCTGGGCTTTCAGAAATTTCTTTTGTAATAAATGCTTAGGCTATGTACAGTTTTATGCTGGAACTGGATGGTGTGCTTTCTTCCAGAGGCTCTGTAGAAATTCTGTGCCATTTTAAAGAACTACCTGCCACGCTTTGTGTACCACGGGCACAGTATATCCCTGGTAAAGCAATAATGGCTGGCAAATGTGTACTCTTTCTGAGAGCCACCCTGGCAGTCACAGTCATTCTGCAGCTTTGCCATAAATTAAATAGCTACAAAAGTGATAAGGCATTGTTTTATTCATTGGAAAGAAAAATGCTTCTTAGGCTGGCTGGATTGTCTTTAACATCTTTGAAATTTATCAGAGCGATTCTCTTCATGCTTTGGGAATTCACTGTGAGGGATGAGCACAGCTGATGAACTGCTTTCAAGGAGTCTAAACTTAGCTAAAGCCTGTTGGTGAATCCCTTTGATAATCAAGAACATCAGCAGTAGAACAAGGTTGAAAAGAAAAAAGCCTACAGCTTGACTTTACACTGTGTACAAATTAGGGAACTGACTCTTACGTTTGATCTCTTAAGTAAAAGGGTAAAGTATGCTTACATTTATGGTTCCCTTTGCCTCTCATCACCTGACTTCTGTCAGTATGATTTGAATGGTGATGATTTGTGATGCCTCTGCTTTATACATCAGCTCAGCTGGATTTCAACTACATTTCCACATGTTCCCGTTGCCATGTCCTGTCTTTGAACTGAAATGTTAGCAATTTATCCTGCTGTGGCTTCTCCCCTTGACTGCGAATGCACAACCCAGCAGATATCCTTCCATTCTTCCTGGTTGCTGGAGAATGAAATACGTTTTGGCTCTTGTCAGCAGACCGAGTGCCTGTATTTGCTTGCAGTTAATGGGAACTTGAAGCCACGCTGCTCAATGAGCCCCATCCCAATTTCATTGAAAACTGGGAATGGGCAGCACGTCACAAAGCTGAGCCTTATAAGCTGGCAATACCTAGTTGCAATGAACAGACTATAAAAGGGCTCTACTAAAAGAAACAAAACTCCTGAGCAGATTGTCTTTAATGTGTCTTCTTTATAGCAAGAGTTACAACTGCTTTGTTGTTGCATTTTATTTTATTTTTTTTTTTTTTAGGGATTGCTCCACTGCTATTGTACTGATTAAATTTGTCCATTTGTTAAGTAATCTAAATTGCCTTCATTCCCAGCTGCTGCACAATGTAACTGTAATAGTGCAGATTGTTTTACAGAGATGGCTTGATTTTTGTAACAGGTTATATGGTAATGAATTGTTTGTCAGAGAAGTTTTACTGTAAATGCAACAATATATGCACAGATTGAAGTAATGAAATTGTGATTATGATAATACTGCTTTTCTTTTTTATGGTATAGTCAATCTGTCCTCTTAAAGACAAAAAGCCAAGTTTGATGGCTACTAAACAAAAGAACAGATGTTCTCTGCTCAAAGTTGAGCACACAGGGTGTGTCACTGTTTTATATGACCTAGTGAGAGCCCTCTGGATCTGCAAAAGCAGAAGATAATTATAAGACTGATTATTTTAAATTTCCGTGCTTAAGCACAATCCAATATTTGACTGTAAACTGGTCATCTCTCTGAAATTTTTCAGTCTCCTGCTCTCGGGAGGACTGTCTCACTTAGCAATTTTAGGAAGACCAGGATAGCTGTCTTAAAATGGCTGCAAGTCTGGATGTGGCACCGATAAGAAATCTAGAGGAACCTTCTTTCCTATAACATTTTCATAGCTAGATATTGCAGCAGAAAGGCTACTTGGGAATCAGCACTGAAAATTACAGCAAAAAGAACCATTTGGTGAAATATCAGTAAACTTTCCTATGGTGTTGTAACACTTTTTCAGTAGATGGCTTGTGCCTTAGAGGAAGAATATCATTCTGTTATTCTCGGGTAGCTGTTGCTGGTCAGTTAGGCAGCTCTGGTGTGAGGTATAGAGGACAGGGCACACATGGAAAGATGAAACTTCACATGGTGCAGCCATCCCCATCTCAGATTGTTGTTTAAACTCCTGTTACTGTCAGTGGAGAGAAATACACACGCTGGAAAAGCAGGCATCCCTCAAAGTCAGCAAGGTAGAATAAGGACCTCCAGAAAACAATGATTACACCTTGTCTAATGTAGATGGAGGATGAGTGTTTATCACCTCCCACTACAGCAAGCCTTTATCTGTGGTGACTAGAAGAGGAACCTCAGGTGGCTAAGGCAGATGACTGACTAGATAACTAAGACCAGGTGAAATAAATCCTATTCAAGCATTGGCAAAATTGTATGTACAGAGTACAGTACATCTTATTTTCCTTCCAAGCATATAAACACTTTTAACCATTTATGCTACATCCAAATGAAATGGTGCCATGCCACACCATTGTCTTAGAAATATTGACATTACTAGAGTTCTCCAGTATTTGGAATACTTTTAAAGCTTCCCTGCACCTATTTTTCCAACTTAATTTCTCAAGAGCAAGCAGTTTCCCTTACACTCTTACCTTTTCTCTTAATCTCTCCACTCTTCTCCCTGATGGTAACTTTAGACTGTAGTTTAATTGCTGCCTGACCAGCATTGTACTGATGCCAGCTTTTGGAATGAAATGTTAGTATTGTTTTATTTAATTGAGAATGGCTTAGGGTGGATGCACCTATTTTTTGGTCAAAAAAGTCATTTTAGAAGCCTTTACCCTTTATACAAAAGCAAACCAAAATAAAACAAATTCTGAAGTGTCTTCTCCATGAAGGAGAAATTAAAATAGCTTTTTTTCACCTCAGAACTCTATATGATTATTATTCACATAGCTGATGAAAGCAGTCTTCACAGAAATTACTTAAACAGTGTGAGATGGATTCTGATAAATGTTAAATATCCCCCCAAAATGCTTTTGTGATCTATGAAGAAACCTGAGTTTGTTTTTGTCCCTGATATGCCAAGACACGGAGTGCAGAAGAGAGCAGCAGACTTGGGCACAGGGGATGCGAGTGTCTAGCCACGCAAAGTAGAAGCCCTTCCACATGTGGTGCTGATGTGTTCTCCTTGGTGGTCTACATATTTAGAAAATACTCACGGGATTGGTGATACTTTACAGATACAAGCCTGATACATGCGGTTCCAAGTTATATGAATCCAGTAAATGCATCCATCAATGTGCTCCATTACCTGCTTTCTCTCCCAGCTAAATTAAGTCCCACTAATGCTTGTATTTGTCAAAATACAGTGACTTTGGATGAAAGTGAGGGAGTAGTGAGAAAAAATGAAACCACCGATGTTTAATTTTCCTAGGTCACCAAAAACACTAAAGGCAATTTTAAATTTATGTACTGAATTTGAAAAAAGGCCACTTTCTGTCAACTTGGAAAATACATCTAATGCCTAGTTCCTTTAGAAAGAGGTGCGGTAAAGACTGTGTATGATTGCATACTTGCCTATGTAAAATTTCTCCCTTGAGAAAAACATCATTGTTTTCTGCTTCCTAGAGCAAACCATGGCCTTTTTTTTGCTTTAGGCATTATCAGAATGTTTTCTTCTGTTTCTCGACTATTTCATCAATGCTGGATCTGAACCCTGGGAGTTAAGTAGGTTTGCTTGCGGAGGCATGGAAAGTCCGATCCTAATTACAGTAACGCACTGGTGTTCAGCCTTCTTCAGTAGTGACCATGGCCTTCATTTCTGGAGAGGCTTGTTACAGAAAATCATTCCATGCTTTTGGCCTCCAGATCTGAAATCACCTTTATCTTCATAATATGAGATACCACGGGTTTTAGATGACACCAAATGTCTTCCCTTGCAGTTGGAGCAATTCATGTCCAGTGTCAAGGACAGAGCTTTTTTCACAGTTACCTAGAGACTGAGTGAAAAGAAACATGTGCCCTTTTCTGAGCTTACCTGAAAAGATAAATGCTTTTCAGCAGTCAGTGAACCTTAGACAGACAAAGTAATAAGAAGTTGCACCTCTAATGGAAGAGAAAAAAGAACCCCCATTTCCACTTGGTGGTATCTGTTTCTTCTTCCAAAGCTGACAAGGAGAGGAAGTGGACTCTTGCATTACATGGTACAAACTGATGGATGATGCTCATTCTTACATTTCATTTGTTCCTAAGACTTTGATTTATGCAGTTTACAAATTATAGGCATTTTATATTTTAATTGTTCATCCAACTGATAAGGATGTCAAAAATAAATATACCAAATGCATAAAATAATGAGGAAAATATCACATTTCATATTAATTTTATTTATAGGTCCTTTTACACACCACCAACATTAAACAAGAGACATAATTAGGTATGTGTCATGTAGTAAGAAAAAATCTTTTCTGATAAAGTGATGATAACTTTTTTTTGGGGAGCTGGCATATAATAGTTAAAAACATATAGTCTGTAGTCTGTAACTCAAAGTGCCTGTCTACAAACATCATGCTGTGTATTTACTAGAAATTCAAGAGAGTTTGGCAATCTGTAGTTTACTTTTAACACAAATGTCCCGAACAATTTAATCACTCAGTGAATGGACTCCTCCAAAATGCACGTGATGAAGCCTATAGGTATTATGTGACAAGTTTTGTGTTTTCTTTCTTGATTTTACTTCTCTTCCCTAAGTCAACCTTTGAGTAATGGGTCAATGCATTTGTATTATCAGCCTTTAGTAGTATCTGTGATGCTCAAAGGGTATGAGCATGTCAAGGTTCATAGGGAGAGACAATATTTTCTGTCTGACTGATTTACTAAGAAAACTAGACTGGCTTTCAGTGGCACAGACTCTATCTGAACAGTCAGGTACCTGACTATTTGTCCGGTTTTCTTCCAAAAGTTCCCTACCCTGAATTCCCTGTGTTCTGTTGATTCTTGTTCCAGTTGCACAGTCATGACAAACAAAGGATTGTTTTTCACTTCTGCCTTTGTCTCAAAAATATTTACTGGAAGAAGTAACCATGGGGAGGTTAATGTGGATGGGGTATTATTGTGTTACATAACTTTGTGCTGCAAATGATTTTTTAAAAGAAGAAAATTCAATATGTTCTAAGAATGTAAATCAAATTTTCCAAATAAAATCCTGGCCATCCTGATATCAGTGTTGGCATTTGCTGCAGTACAGCTAGGATTTCACCTTTCATCTGGGAGGCTTGTCTGGTTAATTACCGGTCCCTGAAGACCAGGATCATACCAGGTTCAGAAAGAGAACCGTCTGCTGGGTGTCATGGCCACAGACAGCTTTGTGAGTTTATGACGGATATATTACTACAGGTCTAATTTTGAAACACTGACCCTATAGTTCATTACACATGGCAAGTCATATGACTGTTGTACAAGTAGTATAATACCTGAGGCTGTGCTCTAGCAAGTTCTAATCTGTACAGATCCCCTTGACCTCCTTCTGGTTATAGATGTATATTAAGGTATAAAGGATAAATGTGACCTGCAGATCTACAGCTTGAATTTGGAGTATTTGTACACAGTGTTCATCTTAATGTGTGCTGATTTAGGATGGACAATGCCGATTTTAGGTTTGTTAATTAAATAATAAATGAGTTTATTAATGAATAAATGAGTTTTTCTGGAAGAGATGAGTATCCTGGTTTACTGATAGAGTGTTGTATTTTCTGTGAAACACTCTTCACATTTCTGCCCTCACATTTCTGCATCAAGTTGAATTCTTATCCATCCATCCTGTGTCTTGGCATTTTTAGCTGTAAGAACAAGGAAAATAAAGTACCTTAAAGTGTGAAGAAAATGGCAAGAAAGCATTCTGTCTCCAAACTATAAGGCTATTATCCTTTATAAATAATATTTCATCAATTTTTGAGCAAGTAGCACAGTAAAAGGAATCCTGGAAATAAGACATAGCTTGATTACCAGACTGTGCAGCCTATTTGCACTATGAAGAATGACTAGAAGCCCTGGAACTGTATGTATTTATTTCTTGAACTATATAATATGCTAATCCACAGTGGATAATAAAAACTTTCCTTGACAGTACTTAAGGGTAACTCAAATCTTTTGCTGTGTTTCACTAGATAGTAGTCAGGAATTTCTGAAATTGTGGCTGTCTGCAGCAAATTTTCCAGTGATTTCAAGGACAGGATTTTTGAACAAAAACTTCAATGTAGAGCAAAAATAGACAGGATCTCAATTAGATAATCCAGTGGGTGTGCAGCAAGTTACTTGTGCAGGTACATTAATTCAGCAAAAGCTTCAGCACATGAGTTACTCTCATATGGTTACTACAGAGCAAAATGAAGGTGATGGTCTGGATTAAAATTAATCTACACTGAAGTTTATCTTTTTAGCAGAAAAGAGGATACCTGTGAAAATGTGATATGGGCTAGGAAGCAGAATGCAGGCCATCTATGGACTTTGAATGTGGCATATTTTAATCCTTAATTCCTCCAATGGTTGTATTACTGTCATCCCCTGTAATATAGCTTGAGGGCAACACTGTTATGTCTACCCTTCACTGCCCAATAAAGTCTCTCTTTCATGTGGTTTAGATCAAAACTTAAAGTTACGGACATAAATGCTTGCTGAGCACATCCTCATTTCCATGGCAGAAAAACAGAGGAAGCAGGATCTGCTCCACGCTGTCAGCACACCCCAACTCCACACACATCATTCAGAAAAGTGAACTACTTGTAAATTGTATGCTTGTACTCAAACGTTAACACTTCTGCTAATTGTAATGTGTGAAGTAAAATACTCTTTAAACATTTAGTACGAAAGAGAAAACAAACTCTTCCTAAGCCTGGGCTGTGGACACAGTTTTGGCTTGTGACTGTGTGTTCTGGGCAGCACATAGTGAGTTTCCCTTGGCTTAACATGGGAACACCGTGTGCTCCCTGAAATTGGTAAGCAAAGATAAAGTGAAGAGAGCTCAAAAAAACCCCAACAACCCATAAGCAGACATGGAAGCAAAATGAGAGGCAGATTGGTTTCTTTAGGGCCTGAAGAAAGAAGACAAATGACTTTAATTTGCCGTTTCTTAAAAAAAAAAATTATCTGCTTCCTCCACTTAGGTATTGTGGAAACAGATTACAAAACAAAGCAAAAGCCATAAAAGCTGTTTGTGACTGGGATTTATTACCCATTATTAAAAGTTTGCTCTTCTGTGTAAAGAGACCCTTTAGAGAGGATAATAATAATTTCTGACCTTTTACATCTTCTGAAGATGAAACTACTTGAAGAGACATCTAATTCCCACCTAGCACAGGGCCAGCAGCTCAGCTATAAAGAGTGCTGTGTTCCACACTGTGCCTCAGATCCACACCCAAAGGTTTTTGCAGTGCAGTGTGGCAACCGGCCTGTCTTTCTCCTCTCTGATTAATGGGTCTAGCTCCAGTGTTGGCTTCTGTAGAGTTGATGTAGCTGTCTCTGGACCTGTGGAAGAAATTAGCCCAGGATGTCCCAAGTACTAGCAAGAGGAACATGTTAGCCGTGGTAGCGGTGCACTGCACAGAGCTCCCATCTGCCAAGGCAAGCTTGGCTGGTGGGTTTGGCCACCCAGGGAGGGCAGGCAGCACCCATCTGGAGCTGGCTGTGAGGTAGATGAGGAGCGATGGTGTCCTTCCGAGACAGGTGCAGCACTTTGTATGTGTTAAAGTATTACTTAATGCCTCACAAAAAAAATTGGGGTGTGTTTTGGAGTACGGCTCTCTGGTTCTCTGTAGGTTTTTCTTTAGGCACTTACTGGACCATAGTAATTTACCCATTTATGACAGTTATGCAGCTTAAAATGAAGCAAAATTTTACCTACAAGTATCCGATTATGAGCCACTGGGGCAATCTACCCTTCATATCTTAAAATCTGAATTTAACCCACTTGTAAAGAAGTACAGATGGATCACTTGCAATTTAGATTTGCAGAGGACCTGAATTTGCAGTGGCAGTGATCCAAAATAGGTTTTTAAAAAGCAAGGAGAAAGGTGTTACAGTTCTTTTGTGACAGATGAAAGGGAGAAGTCAGTTGGTATGTTATGTGAAGTAACAGCTGGAAGGACACTTTCTGCTGTTTACATCTAGGTGATATAACCCTCATGTGAAACGCTTGAGCAAAATTTGTCCCCCAAAAGCTGAGGTTCGTAAATTACTCATTGAAAGCTTGGATTTGCTTTCACTGCAGCAGAGACAGAAAAATCTGAAGTCAATCCCTGAGGAATTAAAGTGTTAAACCAGCCAAGTCCCGCAAGTATGCAGCATATCCATGTGCTGGTTTAAAATTTCATTCTTAGTAGCATAGATGTGAAACCTCTCTCTGAAGTCAGTGGAGTTATTCTCAGTTATAGCGATGGAAAAGAAAGCACAATATAACTCACTGTCTGGGAAAAAAAAATAAAAACACTTGCAATGACTGAGACACAGAAAGTGTTTTATTATTTTGTCTAAGTAATATCTTGACATTGCATTGTTATTTGAAAATTGCTCCAAAACTTGCTGTTTCTTCAGTCTGTGATAGCACCTGCAGGGCTGACATATGAACAGTGAATGAGACATCTGGTCTGGAACAAAGCTGTCTCTTAGCCCAGAATAAATGTCACTTGTTCTTCAACTACAAACAGCAGACAGAGGTAGGGATGAAAGACAGGTGAATGTTTCACAGTGCATATCAGAAGTGATTATAATAATAAGAGCTTACAGGGCATGCAATTTAATTGTCTCTCCAGAATCCAGGGTGTTTGCTTTTTGTTTTTACAGAGACCTCACTGTGATTAACCAGGTTTGTTTTATCAGCTGAAGATGATGTTGCAGCCCACCTCTTGAAGCTTTGTGAGGCAGTATTTGTGTAAAGCCCCTCTCTTCTTTGCCCAGTTGCCCACATTCAGCAGAGGGGACGGAGAAAATGTGGTGAGGTTGCTGGAGGGCTCCTGCTCACAGCCCAGCGCGTTTCTTACATTGCCTGCTGTGTTAACTGTTGGTGATGTGGCCTGGTGAATCTCTCTCTGTGGAGGCAGCTCTCATGGGTGACTTTGCCTCTAACCTGTGAGAAGGCACGGGGTGCTGGGGAAGGACTGTGGGGCTGGGTTGGGAATATGCCTTCTGGCAGAGATAGCTCGAATGTGGTACCCACCTGGCGCCAGCGCCTCCCTGGGATGCTTCTCTCCCGCTGGCATCCTTGCCAGGCTGGCCACCTCCACCGAGCACGTTGGACCACAGAGCAGGAGGGGTGCCACAGTGTCAGGGGAGCTTTAGCCTGATGATAGGTGAGCCTTACAGTTTATGGGGTTTGACAGGACTGTTGAGAGTTGAAGGGAATAAAACTAGACAACTCTTGATATTCCAGTCCTTGGCACCCTTTGTGAGGGCACAATATGAATAACCTGGGATGTGGCCAAGTCAGTATTCAGCCCTGAACCTGTCAGATATCTTCATTGCCCCTAAAATCTATAAAAGTGACAGGGTTTGAGTGTAAACATTTGAAATAGGTCCAGTAGTTGAAATGTTTTTGGATGCTTTGCAAATTAGAAACAATTGGCAACCTGCTGGAAAAAATGTGGTTGCTGACTTTTGTGAACTGTGTCATTTCTGCTAATACAGGCAAGAAATACTATTTTATAGCCAGGAGGACTAATATTGAAAAAGAAACTAAAATAACCCCCTCTGCTTTCCTTCCAGCTTAACAACATGATCACTGTGTGGCAGAGCCGGGTGTACGACAGGGAAGAGGCCACACTCAGTGTTCCACCAGCTCCTTGCTATAAACCACGGAACACTGGAAGAAGGAGAGTGATGACTCATTTGGGATTGAATTTGAGTTCTGTTCAGGGTTTGGTCTTCTGACTTCACACAGCCTCTTAGCACAGTAGTGAAAATTTAATTCATTTTTAGACTCTGACTCCTGGGAAGGTCATTTCAGGGCCTGCTGTGATAGATGGATTTTCTTGACAGAAATATTTTTGCAGGTTTCAGTGCAGTATGTACCTAAAGGGCTTAATACCTCTGGGAAGTATCAAACCTGCTGTGCATGCATTGATTCTGCATAGTGAGTGAGACATCCTGAGCATGTCAAGCATACAGTAGAAACACAGATCTATGAAATCCATGCACTAAAATCAACACCCCCACACTCCCAAAGAACAGACTTTTGAATGTGTGCTGAAGAGCAACCTTCCTCCTTGGTGAGCATCTCCATGGTTTCTGGATGCTGGGCAAGCTAGAAGTCATGGACAAATACAGGTAATCCTCACCTTCTGCCCAGGTGATACTTCTGACTTGAAGAAGTGAGCGTGGCACAAGAGATGCTCTTGAAAAGAATCACTGGAGGAGAGAGGCAGGAGGTGGGACCAAAGGGATGCTGTAAGAGGCTGCTTGAAGATCTTAAGAGGAAGAAATTCTGGGGAAGAGGCCTTTTTTTCATGTTATTTCAAACAGGTCCTGATAATTACCAGGACAAATCTACCTGGAGACAGTCTACCTTTTTCAGGGATTGCAAATCCAGGAAGAAGTCCTATGTTTTGCTTTCAAAGAGTCAGTAGGTATATTGGCCTGATGCAGGGACAGTGTATGCACAACTGAGCAGGAGAGAACAGGATTTCTGCTTGAATTTCCACTACAAACCACAGCAGGTTTTCAGCACAGATATTTCACTGATCTGCAGCTATACTCTGGTTCATTATTAAAGCTGACTTCTCTTAAATTCTCTAAGTACTTTTTACAAGGTTGCCAGTAGCATCACCTAAGACACCCATTAAAGGTAATTGAGACCTGTCTAGAATAAATGTCTTCATCTAAGACCAAAGGGAAAGGGGTGAAAAGAACAGGAAAGACTTAGATAAGATTAGCATCACCGGCATGGCTTTCTTTCTCAGAAGGTCAATGATGTTGACTTCATGTTATTTATGTTCAAATTTTACAGGATGTTAGGAGAGTGTGAAAGGTCCTCCCCAGACAACCATATGACATTTTTCATTACTTTCGTTTTGAGCCTTGTGATATGGCTTTTGATCCCTGATGATCATCTGTTGTCACCTTCTCTTGGAGGTGGCACAGCTGTAAGAAAAAAAACTCCTTGGTAGGATGCATATGTAGAACTAATTTAAGAACTGATCTTACCTTTAGAGTTCTTCTAATAAAGGTAGTTCTTAAAGCAGCCCTGAGGGGCATTTTTCTCAAGGTACCAGTTGCAAAAGACAGCTGTCAATACATATCTCAGACTTGTTAAACACAAATAGCCTGCTAAGCTACTAACCAGCAGTTTCACACTGAGTGAAAGGTTTCTGCCTCCTTTTCCATGTATCCCAGGTACCAGCAAATGAGAGCTCCTGAGGCTATAATGTGAGTCACAGAGAAGCCAGTTTGGCCACAGTAAATTAAGCCTCATAATGGGCCTGTAGAACTGCGATGACGGTTACTGCTGGGTGATGTTAAATGTGTGAAAAGTGCTGCAGGAGAGGGCTGGAGGAAACAAAGGGAAAACATGTTAACATTTGCAGAGTCAAGTAAGGTAAGGACCGGAGAAAAATGTAGGACAGAGGAAATTGTTTGCAATAAATTCTGCCAAGAGGTAGGTAATTTCTGCAGTTATACTTCTCTATGTAGATAAAAGATTTGAAACTGAACGTAGAATCTCAACCAAGTAAACTGGCAAAAGGGCTCAGGAGAGAACGGCTGCCAAAAAAGCTGTGCTCGGCCCGGATGTGTCCCTTTTATTAGGATCACTCTCCTCTCATCCAAGTGTCTGTGTAAAAAGACACAGAGCTGGAAAGACATTCCTGTGTTCGCCAAAACAAAGTATCCATGCAGGGCAAGAATAATTGTTTTTCAAACAGGGAAGCAGTCTTAAATTGCAAAAGGTATTTGCAGGACAAAAAGGGGATTTGGGAAGAGATTAAAGTGCCCATGAATGTTTTGAGAACAAAGTCTAAATAAATCCAGAAATGAAAGTGATTTTTGAAGTGTAAGAATGAAAAGAAAATAAAACATTAAATATTTTGGTGGATATTCTTTTCCCAAAGTGTAATACCTCACCCCTCTATAAACAGTAGCAATACCAGTGTAAGAAAACATGTGACACTCTTACAAGCTTGCAATTAAAATAAAGCAGTGTTTTAAGGCACAGGCACCAATACATTTCAAGATGTTTCTTTAAAAATGAAAGAAAATATAAATAAAAATAGTGCATGGAGTTTTAGTATGGAAATTTGGGTCTTGTGCTTTATATTTTTTGAAAAAGCACAAACTAGTCTGAATTATTTTGATTTCATGGCTTGTGAGTTTTTGGATAGTCATTTTCAAGCCTTCTTCCACAGCAGTCGGGGCTGGCAAAGCTAATATTTATTATTTTAATGAGCTGAGATTTCCACATAATCACTTAACTCAAGAATCAGGTTTTAAAGCACAGAATTAAATGTTAAGATATAGCTCATGTTATCAGATAATACTGCTTCCTTCAAAAAACTCACAAGAGAGATATTGCATGCTGCAACAAGTCAAGTGAAGTGGCCTTACATGAGGGTGTCTTAACTAGCAAAGAGAAAAATTAGCTTAAAAAAGGTCTGGTTTCCCATGGTTTCACAGCAGCAACATATCGATATCTTGACTGGAAAGGCAGACCCACTGATGAGATGGTCTTGTCTCATTTAGAGTACAGCCTTCTGATTTAGAGAAAGAGGTATGGTAACAGCTTTTTCCAAACAGGAAAGTCTACCAATTTCATTTGCCTTCTTGCTTGATTTGAGCAGACTACTCCCTTGCATGCCAGTGCAGCAGCTCAGTGATTTAGATAAAGAGCTGTTTGCTTGTTCACTTCCTATCAGTTCAGCCCTGCTATGAGAGAAAACAGAAGCAAAATCCTGTCTGGAAACTCCTGAGGAACCAGGGATTAATTTCATGAGGAGCCTGGCATGGGACTTAATGTCTGCCAGACCCTGATGACTACTTGATGAATCCTGCATTTACTTATAGAGGGCTTAATTTAGTTGACACAAGAATATTCCATTTGCAGTGCAAACAAACAAGTTAAAAATGGCTTAGTTAGACATTCTTAGTGGAGGCAGATTAAATTAAACCTTGATCCTAGCAAAATGCACATGTTCTCCTTCTGGTTTGTGTGATGGATAGGCAGCCTGTTTTACTGAACAGCTTGCCTTTTCTTATGCTTAGCAACAAAAAGCTACGCTGTTCTTGCAGCAGAGTTCAATATTATAGATATGGGAGAACAATTCTAAAACTGCCTTCCGGTAGTGTTAACATCCACCTTGTTCTGCATCCAAAGTGCTTTCCTCAAAGCTACTGGAGATGCCTTAGTCAAATGGTCTTACAGCAAAGGTTGAAAAATTGTATACCCTTAAAACTAAGGAAAGAAGAAGACTTTAATATTCAGTTTTAAGACAGTGATCAAATTATACACTGTAATCAGTAATAAGCCACAGAATTTAAGCTAGTTGTCTCTTTTTTACATCTTCTGACAAGTTATTCATGGGCATTACAGGAGTATCTTACCTGGGACACCTGCCAGTTTTCAACTTTACAGATTTAACTCTGTAGCTTAATACTGACACATTTTTCCAATGCACTTATGAAAAAATATTACTGGTGTGAACCCCAGCACCCTGCTTATTGTATGAATGTGAATTGACTGAGAGAGGGCTGAAGTACCTGTCTTATGTTGTTTACCCCAAGTAACACACTCCAGAAGGGTATTTACCCTCAGCAGATGATTCAGTTTCTGTCATACATGGGTACAGTTTCCCTATCCCCATCATGGCCTTCAGGGCTGCCTCTGCCCTGTGATGATGGCACCTGGGCCACCAGGCTGTCAGGCGACGCCCTGGAGGAGCTGGGAGATGCCAGGTGCAATCACTGAGAAGCTTTGCAGAGCCCCAGCCCCAGCGTGCAGTAGTCACTGTGTCCATATCTCTTTGCAGGACCAAACCTTTCAGTGTAACTCTACTCTTATCATCCTCCCTGCCCTTCAATTCTGTTTCATTTGTGGCTGATTTGTTCTTGCAAGCTCTTTGGGAGGTGTATTCCTCTGCACCCACTGGGCTTTTGTTTTTCAAGGTCCTTTTACCCACGGAAAGAGGTGTTTCTGCTGTTCTTCCCAAGGGACTTTTACCAGGAAGAAAAAGCGACGTTACACTACATTCAGACCACTGTCCAGATTTATGGTCATGGAGACTTGTTCTGACACTGTCGTTTCTCAGTGGGGCTGTGTTATCAATCTGTAGAAGGGGGAAGGCAGTGTTTGCTATCTTACCTCACTGTCAGCTCACCACTTCACATATCAATGTTTTGATCACAGTTCAGTTCAGACTTGTGAATCCCTGATAAAATGTTAAGCACTCTAGAAGTGCTGAAGATTAATATTATTTTGCCCTGCAGAGCACACGGCTACTTCAGTAGGACAGGGCAGTCCAAACAGGTCTTGACCGTGTCTGGATAAGCAAACAGCTAACATCAAGCAACCTCTCCACACATTTGTTTCTGCAAGCAAAGGACTGAGTGGTGTCTGGCTGAAGGTCATCCTTCTTTCTGCATGTGTTTCTCTAAAATGCCTTGGATCATGATATAACTTACAGGAAGAAAGACAAAGAAGCTGACTTTATCTGCATCTCTTTACAGCCCTGATACCTCTCCATGTTTATAGTAAGTGCAGAAAAGCTATACTTGCTGTGATTTCTTTTGATCTTGGACTGGCACCTGCTGGTACGGGGAACCGAATGCACCGAATGAATGATGATACAGCAGCAGTCAGCTACAGTGAGGTTAGAGATCATGGTGTTGATGGGCAAGTGCCAGTCTGTACTCCCTACTGCGCTTTCTTCAATCCCGTCTCTAATCCTCATAGTGTCTTTTTTGAAAAGTAACAGCTGAGAGAGATGAATAGTGGTTCCAGGATCGCCTTTCTTGCCTGACAGAAAGCCTTGTGCAAGTGCATGGCAATCAGCATTTGAAGGAATGTGTGTATTTTTTCATGGCAGAGTCCTGGGCATGCTCACAGGTGGAATGCCCCCCCTCATCTCACTGCTGAATGGGGCTGTGCACTGCCTGCCTCCTCAACTGCATCTCTTCAGGCAAGCTGCAGGCACTTAGCCTGGTTAGTGGGCTTTGAAATACAATCTAAGGAGTAATACAGTCAGAAAGGAAGAAAGTAATTTGGAAAATAACAGAGAGAAGGAGAACAGTACTTTTAAAACACTTTACTGCTGTATTTGCTTCTGCTTGGCCCTATTAATCAAGTTTAACAACCAAAGACAGAATCAATCCAGATTTTCTTGACAGTTTCAGAGTAAACCATAATGCGTGGAAGTTTTTTTCTGTTTGATTGCTTATTTGAAAAAAGTTACAAAAAAGGCTTGCCATATCTTCACACCCACAACAGCCTTTTTTTCGCACTCACAAGATGTGCTTCGGCAGTGAAGCTCATGGTGCCTGGGTTCAGTGGGGGAATGAGAGGTTTGTCCAGGCTGCCAGGCCCCAGCTCCATGTGCAGCCACTGGAGACAAGTAATGAAGGCATCTGCCATAAGATTGGCATTTTGCACCCTAATTGAAGCATCTACAATTCAGGTCATGTTTAAGAATTTTTCAAGGCTGTATTTTATACATTGCTAACCTATGGCAGATTTGCATTCCCAAGCAATCTTCTTCCCTGCTTTACTACCTATGCCCAAAGCCAATTCTGAGTCACACTGTGGGTATTTCTTTGAGAAGGATAGTTTCAATTTCCCCTGTCAGCTTGACATTTTTAATTGCACAGCATGGTACAGAATTACTGTGCTGAGGATAATATGCCAAGTCAATAAGCCATTTTTAACCTGAGGCTTCAGAAACCCCTGTATTTTTGTAGGTGTGTTTCCTGTACATGCTTTGAAGTCCAGGACACCCATAGCTTAAGGGGACAGTACGACGTTCTTCATTTTATACAGGCAGCCTTGTGAATTAATGGAACTTACAGGTTCAGTCCAAACCTACAGCAATCTTCTCATGGCTGGGAAATGTTCCTTTTTTCAAGTACAGGTGAGCATTAGCTATCTCGGAGGAACAGAAATAATGACTCTGCCTCATGGCTCAACTCCGAAGGGGAGCCTTTGGACAACAGAGACTCTGCACTGCGCTTCCACCTGCAGAAGTTGTGCCCACATCTACTCTTTGTGTTTTAGGAGTTACTAATGATTTGTGGCACATAGTGAATATACAGAGGAGTGAATGTATTCTCTACCCAAGAAAAAGAAAAATATATGTGTTTCATTCCCTTGCCTGTTGCTTTAGAAAAACATTACAGTTTTACCAAGATGTTTTCCTGGCAACTAACATGCCCCTCCCTGGGACTCAGGCGTGTGAGATGGAGAGGCTGCCATCTCCAGCATCATTGCCAAGACAGAAGTTACCTCCTAAATCTGTTGGCTCAGCACAGACTCCTTGACCTCCATCAGTCAAAGCAAGCTGGCTTAGCAAGGCCCAGTCTGCATTTAAACCCTTCAGGGTAACCTTGGCTCGCTTGAGCTGGGACAGGCAGGAGGCTTCTCACATGAGCAGGGGTGAGAGAGCAGTAACCCCCCGCGGGCAGCCTCTGGTGAGGACGTGCTGTGGTGATGGTGTGCATGGGTGTGTACGGATGCATATGGATGTGGGTGCGTGCAGTCACCCAGTGTGCAGCTCGGCAGGCAGACTGTCTGGGAGGAGGATAGGGTGCATCATTTGTTCAGCACTTTGGGGAATTAGCAAAAAAAAGTGTCTGGGACATCTCAGTCTAGCAAAGTATTCAAGTACCTGTTAAATTTTAATCAAATCAGTAGCTTGTTGACTTTAGTGGGAATAACGATGTGCCTCAATTTAAGGCTGTGCTTAAGCGCTCGTCTGGGTTCAGGTTTGAAATATTAATTGCTGTCCAGTGTTGTGTATTCTAACACAGGTAAGTGTGGAGAAAATGGAAGGTGATACCACCCCTAACATGAATGCTACTAAACTTGTTTTGGAAGAAACAGGTAATTGCTGTTCAAGGTGGAAAACTAACCATCTGTTTGGAGTAAAAACATGTTTTACAGTTTCCTCCCCTTGTTCACTTTAGGACACTCTGCCATTACTGTATTTTATTTGTCTTGCCTACCTCCAAGTCTCTTCCACTTGTTTTTCTTCCTTGTTTCACTATTCTGGGAACTGAAGTTGGAAGGAAAACAGAGCTCCTTTAAATGTGTACCAGGGTGGATTAACTGGGACAAGCAGCTCCCCCCCCACACTGTTTGCAGCCGAGTGATAATATCAGCCAGCCCTTGTTCCTTGCTCTGTCCCATGTGTTTTGTTTTTGGTTTTGTTTTTTTTTTGTTTTACCTGTCACTGGCTTTAATTCACCAGCAGCCACTGATGCTTGATCTAACCACCATGACGCAAGAAAAGCTTTTACACAGGCTGCAACCTGAGCTCTTGCAAACACATTTCAAACCTCCAGCTGGCCAAGGTGCACCACTGCTCACATTTCCTTTTATCAGAGGGTTGCAGGGGACTGTGCTAAGCAGGCTATTTCCTCTCCTCTGTATGCAGCCTTGCTGGCCTGTATTATCAGGGGCAACATTTTAAATTGGAGGTGGCCACACAGTAACTAACGTGAGATAAGTAGCTGTGGATGAAAAATACTTGTTCTTTGCAGAATATGGTAAGATCATTAGGGGATCACACGCTGTTCATCTACCCAAACAAGAAGGCAGGAGCCAAGTAGGGGAAGATTGTCTGCACTGATACTGAACTTCTCCATTCATTTTTAACCCTTCTTGGCAGCATTGCTGGGGGTCCAACATGGGGAAAAAAAATAAGACTGCCGGTATGCAGCCCCTCAAAAGGACATCGCAGGGCATGGTGGTAAGGCGTAATAATTGATACAACCTGCTTACTGCCTGGTGTTATTAAAACAGGTTTTGAAAAGGATGCTCAGCAGAGGCTGCCACTGAATGTTATTTGTCTATCCCAATCAGGAAGGTAAAAAAGACCAAACACCATGAAAAGGCCAAGAGGAGAGGAGGAAAAACACGTGCAAATATGCAGGAAGAACATGAAAAGGCTATTGGGGCTGTTTCCTTCAAGGTTTCTTCACTCCTGTCTGTTGCTGGCTGGCAAGGAGAAGTCACTTTTGCAATGAGATGGCCAGGACTTGGGGTGTGTGTCACAGGCAGGCTGGGGAAATGCTGCTTCTCCCTCCCCAGTGACTGCAGAGGAGGGCAGTGAAGCTCCTGTGTGAGGCACGAGTCCAAGCCTCTGCCTCTTTTGTTGACACCCTGTATACTTAGCAAAGAAGCAAAAATGTCATTGCAATATGTGGACATGATAGGCACTTGCTTGCTCTTTAGGGTCTTCCCAGGGAGTTCTCATCTAGTAGGCAGCCTTCTGCATTGCACCACTTTGAAGAAAATTATAGAGCTCCCATTTGTATTGCAACCATGTTACGTAAAGCATCTGAATATGCCACACTCTGAGAAGATGTGCCAGCTCCAAGAACATAATCCAGATATTTCGGATATGATAATGACCCATTTAAAGTACTAATTAAAATTGTATGAGTTTCATATCTCCCCCAGATTTAGAAAAGAAAAATCACGGGCCAAATATAAATTTCATAAATGCTTGATAAAACCTCTGCAGGAAGGAATTTGCAGAGCGCATTGAGACCAGGCACTTTTCAGCAAATGACCTTTGAAGTCTGACCTTCAGAATGTATTATAATGCACTGGATGACAAAGGTAATAAATACCACAGAGTGGGACAAAATGTATCTAATGAAGCAGTTTTAGCCACACTTTGGCATTCTTTTCAACTATGCTTCTTACCAGAAGGATTTTCAAACTTATCATCACAGCTTTTCAGTGATGTTATTTCTGAAAATACTGCTTTCTTTTGCTCCATGCAAAGCAGCACATCAGTTATTTTATGGTCACAGCCATTTTAGCAGTGTCATTTCCATTCCAGCAGTGAGAAGGACCAAGGGAACTGTGACTAGTGATAGTGATCACTTCACAGAGAACTATGGGCTCTTCTGTGCTTTATGTTAAAAAAAGTTTATGTTTTAAGCTTTACATTTCAGCTGTTTATGTTTCAGGTTACGTTTTAAGCTGAAAGAGGACAGATCTAGATTAGACATTAGGAATAAATTTTTTACTGTGAGGGCGGTGAGGCACTGGCACAGGTTGCCCAGGAAAGCTGTGGATGCCCCATCCCTGGAGGGGTTCAAGGCCAGGCTGGATGAGGCTTTGAGCAACCTGGGCTAGTGGGAGGTGTCCCATGGCAGGGGGGTTGGAAGTCCATGGTCTTTAAGGTCCCTTCCAACTCAATCCATTCTATGATTCTACGAAAATCAATGGATAAGCTAATTAGCTAGGCACCTTCACATGAACTGGAACCCAAATTTCTTCTCTCTGAGTGGACAAACTTACTCTTGCTGTCTTGCCAGAATCACAGAACAGAAGAGTTAGAAGGGACATCTGGAGGTCTCGAGTCTGACATCCCCACTTCTTTACACCTCGTTGGTTATTTATACACAGTGATGAGTCGCCTGAACTTTCCCTTCTCCAGGCTAAACAGTTCCAGTTCTCTCAGCCTCTCCAGTCCTTTCATCATGCCCATGGCCCTTTGCTAGACTCTCTCCAGTATGCCCAGGTCTCTCTTGTACTGGAGAGCCCAGAACTGGACACAATACTCAGATGTGGTGTCTCCAGTGCTGAGTAGAGGTCAGGGTCACCTCCTTTGACCTGCTGGCAACATTGTTCTTAATGCAGCTCAGAGGTTCTGGACCTTCTTTGTTACAATTGTGCATTGGTGGCTCATGGTCAGCTTGTTGGCCACCAGGACCCCACTGTCCTTCTCTGCAGATCTGCTTTTCAGTTGGTTGGCTCCCAGCATCTGCTGGTGCATGAAGATTTTCCTTCCCAGGACTTTGCACTTCCCCTTAATGAACTTCATGAGATTCCCGTCAGGCTGTTTCTCTAGCCTGTTCAGGTCAGGTCCCTCTGAATGGCAGCGCAACCCCATAGCGTTATCAACCACTCCTCCCAACTTTATATCATCTGCAGTCTTGCTGAGCATTCACTTTGTCCCAACATCTAGGTCATTAATGATATGGAAGGCAGTGTGAAAAGTCCTGCTAAAGTCAAGATACGCACCCACTGCTCCCCCTCACCCACAGAGCCATTAATTTCATTGTGGAAGGCTGTATCAGGTCCAGCAAGATTTCCCCTTTGCAAATCCTTGCTGACTACTCCCAGCCACTTTATTGACCTTTATGGGTTTGGAAAGGTTTTCCAGGATTATTTGCTCCATCACTTCCTTGTGTTCGAAGTGAGGCTGCCTGGGCTGCAATTTCCTGTATCTTCCTTCTCAACCTTCTTCAAGATAGTGACAGTTTCTTTCTGCCAGTCCTCAGGAAACTTTCCCGATTGCCATGGCTTGTGAAACATAATGGAAGGATTTTGAAGGATAACAGAAGCCTTGCAGTGACATTGGTCAGCTCCCCCAGCACTCATGGGTGCATCCCATCAGAGTCCATGGGCTTGTGTCCATCCAGTGTGTTCACATGTTCCCTAAACGGCCCTCCTCCAGCAAGGCAGTCTTTTTTGTTCTGGTCTTTCCCACTTGTCTCAGGGCCCTGGCATTGCTGAAGGCCAAGACCAGTAAAGACCAAAGTGAAGAAGGCATTCAGTACCTCAGCCTCTTGACTACCTTGTCCTTTGTCACCAGATCCCCTGCCCCATTGAGCAGCAGACCCACATTTTTCCCAGTCTTTCTTTTGCTGCTGATAAACCTGTTGAAGACCTTCTTGTTGACCTGCATGTCCCCCACCAGATTTAACTCTAGGTGGGCTTTGCCTTTCCTAACCCCATCCCTGCATGCTAAGACATGTCTCTGTATTTCTCCCGGGTTGCCTGTCCCTGCTTCCATCTCCTGTTTGTTTCCTTTTTAGGCTTGATTTTAGTGAGGAGTGGCATTCCTCCGGCCACCTTTGCTTTTTTACCTGATCACCAGGATGGGCCATTCTTGAGCTCAGAGAAGATGATCTTTAAAAATAAACGTCTGTCCTGGACCTCTCCTCCCTCCAGGACCGTATCCCACTCAGTTCTTCTAAGCAGCTCTCTGAACAGGACAAACTCTGCTCTCCTGAAGTGTATGATTGTGATCTTGCTTTTTGCCTTGCTCCTTCCTCTCAGGATCCTGAACTCCACCATCCCATGGTGCAGCCAAAGCTGCCCGCTGACCTTCACATTCCTGAGCAGTTCTTCCTTTTTTGTGAGTGAGATCCATTAGAGCACCTTCCCTCATCAGCTCTTGCTTCTGAACTGTGTCATCCTCAGCGGGTGAAGGCAGCTAGGTCTGTGCCAGTGAAGCCCAGGCATGGATGAACCTTATAGACACTGGTCACAGACAAGGAGGCACAGCAGAGGCAAGGTGGATTCCTCCACACTCCTCATTCTCTGCCTGGGCTCTTGGTTCAAGGATCCGGCACAGCTGTGCAAAATGATCTAGCATAATTTCTGCTGCCAACACCTGGCATGAAACCTTTTCCCAAAAGGCACCTACAGCAAGGCTGTTCTGGCACTGGCCCCGGGCCCCAGGTGCTTGTTTCTCCAACTGTCCTATATAGCAGGAACTTGTAAGGATGGGAAAGGGTGAGACAAAGCACAGATGGCTTGAGGAGCTTTAGGTAAGGGAACTGACAAATCTGATCTCCCAGGAGATTTACAGTGCTTGTGTCAGGGCCCAACACGTGAAGAGTATGTTTGAAATTCTGGAGGCTTTCCCTTGTGGGATCAATTCGGTCATTTTGTGTAGATCCATGTGTGCTCTAGATGAGCACCTGCTGGAGGAAAAGTGGAAGGCTGCCAAAGTGTAAGATGTAAATGTCACTTTCCACAAATAAAATCACACTGAATGCTGAGGAAAAGGATGTGGACTTGCATCTGGTTCACTGCCCAGTCCAGCGTGTATGCATCATGCTCTGCCATTGAGAAAGACTCTCTGAGGACACCAGACAGGCTTTCCAAACTGAATGCTGCAAGAGGTGGACATAGAGTGGTCCAGTACAAGTTATGACCTACAGTATCTGGATATATATCACAGAAGTTACTTCTGTCATACTCCAAGATAGAAGATAGCATGTTAAAACCTGTTAACTTCTGCCTGCTCTTGAGACTCACTCCTTTCTTTTCCCACTTCTTCCAAGCCACTTCTCCCAACACTCAAACACTTCTTTTCTATCCTCTTTTCATATTGGATTTCCTCATAACAGCACCCAGCAGAGTGGACATACTTTTCAGTCTTTGCCTGATGTTACTTCTCATTGAACACACCTGCCTATGTGGAAATCAATTTCTGATTGCATCCATTTTGCCTAACCTAGGTGCCTGAACTGCACTTAAGCACCCGATGCTTGGTGAAGCAATCCTGCTGAAATGAGAACTTCACACGGGCACTAGTTCTCACTAGTTTTTCACACTTCTCACTGAGGCACTCAGACACAGACCCGCATGCCCTGCTGAATCCCTTACCCTTGGAGGGGCATCCTCTGTGCCTTGGCTGGAGTCATCTTTGACTCAATGTGCCATCACAACAAAGTGACACGCTTTCTGCATGACCTGCGGCTGGGGTGGTAATGAAAGATGGTCTTTCCAGTCCTCAGTCTGTGAATTGTGTGGAGGAAAAGCTTTTATTTCTTTCTGAGCTGAGTGACTTGTGCTTCTTGCAGACTCATAGAGACACCTCAGGGGCAGGTGTGGTTTTCTTGCATGGGGTCCTACTGTAACATGCACCTAACCTGGTGGCCCAGCAGTACGGGGTGCCAGTGTGGGACACTCCAATGCCATCTGTGGGAGCTAAGCTGAGAGATCAGGTAATAATTTTTACATGTATCTATCCATCTTTAAGATATGAAAGACGTAAAAGTTATTAACAGTGCAATTTGTGAATAGTTTTGCACTCCATGTGTTGTTCAAGGCTCTCTGTTGTTGCTCCCAGACTTTGCAAAACTCCCCCAAAAATCACTGATCTCCTTGGAGTGCCTTGTATTTTATTGCTTAATTATTTTACATGCCTCCTTTTAATTAGCCATGGTTGGTATGTACATGTTTGTGCACATGCACATATCTGAATACTATAAGGCGTGATTCATGGTGAGTTCTTCTTAAACAAACACCAGCTTTGCCGGTAGAGAGACTGAGTGCAGTTATCTGGGTGACCTAAATTGCTTCATGAGCTGGTAAAAGAGAGTGAATAAGTGATGGCATTATGCAATCATGTTTTCTCTTGTGTAGCTAAAAATGGCTCCAGACAAATAACACAGGCTCTAAGTTTGCTTTGGGGTGTGGTGACCTTCTATGTTTGCAGTTTCTCACAGCAAGGGAGTGAAAAATCCCTTCTCTGAAGGGTTACTTCGTTGAATTTTAAGAGGATTGGGCAAGAACTCCATCTGCTTGCAGAAGGAAACATTTGTTAATTGTTTTTGCCCTCTGCCAATGGACATTTTCTTAACTGTTTTGTACTAAAGAGTTTAGAACAACTGTTACAAAACACTACAAGTACATGCCACCAGTGCTCACCTGCTGTACCACCCACAGTGACTGGAAGCTCCCACAGCTCCTCGCCTGCAGCAGTTGCACCAGTGGAGCAGCTGCACTGGAAAAACAGTGTGGAAGGTGCCGGATGTTGTAAATTTTCAACTGGTAAGATGAAGAGTCAGGAAGTTTCAAGTTTTCAGGAGAATTTTCTGCATCCAAGGGATAAAAAAAAAACAGTGACTGCTCCAGTTAGATCAGGATAAACCACCTCTTGGAAAAAAAGGGAAACAAGACTACTACTATAGTAAGCAAGTGCTGCATGGCTTTGCACCTAGGTTTTGTACAGCTCTTGTTTTTCTTGTTTACAGTGAATCATAGAATCACAGAATGCTTTGGGTTGGAAGGGACCTTAAAGATCATCAAGTTCCAACCCCCCTGCCATGGGCAGGGACCCCTCCCACTAGCCCAGGTTGCTCTAAGCCTCATCCAGCCTGGCCTTGAACCCCTCCAGGGATGGGGCATCCACAGCTTCTCTGGGCAACCTGTTCCAGTGCCTCACCACCCTCACAGTATATTAAACATATGAGTCCTTTAATTGGTTAAGAAAAGTACCAACGAGTAAAGGGAATGTTAGAAGCATCATTTTGAGATACTGTGCAGGGGATTCTTGAATATGCCAGAGAAAATCAAACCAAACTCCTCAAAGACATTTAGATGCATTTCCTGTTGTGCCATGGAAATGATGATTTTTTTACTGCGATAAGGGCACATCAAACCCTACATTCCTTCAGAAGAGCAAAAAAAAAAAAAAGAAATATTTTGAAGACATCTTGCAGGGGTCAGGGAAGTTGTCAAAATTGACTGTGGAGTTAAAAGGCCATATTGCCATTTCACATTTCCTGCCCTAAGCAAAGACTAAGGATTGAATGAACCCCTTATATTGGGAATCATGGAACAAATGGAGGGACAAACTGAAAAGGTGCACTTATTAGCAACTATAAGAGAAAAAACCTCTTTTTTCTAAGACAGCACCCATTTGTGTTGCTGTGTTTTCTTAGGGTCATGGTAGCTCAATTGCAACAAAACCAGTTGGCCTCAGAAGAGCACTATTAGGTAGGTCTATGGCTTATGTGACTCTAGAGAAGAGCATTCAACATGATGTTTCCAGCATCTTGGCTGATGAGTGTGTAAAGTTCATGGGACACTGAGGGAGTCCCTACAATGCCAAATCCAATATTCTGCCATCTAGTCCTAGACATCATTGTCTTCTGCAGAGAATAGGTTTTACATTTGTTCCTGTTTCTCTTGAAAGTCCTGATTCTCCTTTTGCTGAAGTGATAGTGAGGTCAGAAGCCTCAGTGGCCATAGATTGTGCTGCTGCTTTTCAGAAGAAAGCTCTCTGTCTGTCAGCTTAAAGCTTTCAAAATCATTGAAACCAAATATTTTAGTGGTTCCGGCATTTTAGTCTTATACAAAATGAAAATAAAACTAATTCACATTCAGAATAGCCGGAATTTCTGTGGTAAAAATTTTCTTTTCCAAAGATAAAAAGTTGTTTGTTTGTTTGTTTTTATAGTTCTGAGATAAAAGCTTTGATTGTCTTGCCAGTGTGATGTATTCCATACCAATACTTAGTGATCCTGTGATCAGTTAGTATTTTAGGGGTATATGAGTACTGTGAAGTGCTTATCAATTTGTCCTCTCTCTTTGGCTTATTGCCTAATTAGGAACATGACTTTGAAAATCTTCCACTTCAGCAGTTTTTGGTGCTTCTGTTATGTTAACACGTGTAAGGGGCTAACATATCACAGTGATTATTAAATCATTAATGTCTGCAAACTCCAGAAATGTTTCTGTTGTGATATTCGTTCTAAATTGCTAACCAGACAATGTTAATTAGGGGAAATCCATGATATTGTAATTGGTCTGTCAGCTCTTCTTTCACAGTGGCGAAACTCTCAGGAAAGTCACTGAGGAATTCTGCAGAGAAATTGCTCTTCATGGGTGAAGCATACAACTGAATGGAAAGAGATATGATAAAGTCATGACAAAATAATCATTTAATGTTTTAGAACATTAGTCATGCTTTAAAATTATTTATGTGTCTGCCTCTCTTTCTGCCTATTCATCTATTATTTTGTAGGTCCATATTGCGCTTCAAAAAGTGACAGGTATTTCTAATTCCGGTGAAGGAAAGAGAGTCTGTATGTAGCTGTGTTTTATTTTTCAGGTTGTTGCTAGTGACAGATATTCCTAATTCTGGAGGAGGAAAGAGTCCAGGCTCTGCTTTATGTTTCAGGTTGTTGCTAATATTTTCAGATTTATTAACTTTTTATTGGTTGATAGATCAGAAATTGGATGATGAATGCATGTTTGCAAACAGGTCTGCAAAAAAAGCGCACCAAAATAAAAGGCAATAAAAGATGAGAGGAGGACTGTTGATGTGTTTCATAATTCTGTTGTGTGCTTGTATCTCTTAGAAGACTGAATCTCTGTCAAAAAGTGACTGGAAAGATTTGTCATTGTGAACTGTGCTTTTATTGATTTTTTTCAAAGCTAGGTTCAAATCCATACATTTGGGGAAAAATGTACTTTCCCTCCAGCACTGTTAGTATCAAAGCATTGAAAGAATAGTGAAAGCCTACTCTGAAATCTAAATTTTGAGTGCATGTTGAGCCAATATTTTCAAATATGGTATTAATAATTAGGAATCCAAATGAAAATTGTCAAAATTTTGGACTACCAAGTACAGGAGACACATTGTCAAGAAGGGGTGGGTTCCTATATGGCTTTTCTGCAAAACTGGACTGTCAGCCACACCTGAAGTTGGCCTTTCTTAACCATATCTATTAAAAGTCTCTGCTTACTTTTGGAAAGCTCAGTTCTACACTGGTATTCAGGCAACAAAATATGAACTCCCCTTTGTTTTTTGTTTTTTGGTTTTTTTTCCAAATTGGAGAACTTCCACAACAGTTTAATGCCTTTAATGAGAACGATGGTTGAGTAATTAAATTACCTAACTATAGATTAAGATATATAGCAGTATTTTGAAAATCTTGGCTTTGTTTTAACTTGTGCTTGTTGCCTTTACTGTAGCTGTCTGTCATTTCTTTGCATTTCTTAGAATGTAAACCGCTTTTGTTGGAAGTATATTTTTGGTTTGTGTTTGTGCCATGTCAAGCAGCGTGGGCACTTACGGATGCAGGGTTTGAAGGCACTCCTGTGCTAGTGCAGAGAGCATCATTCTACAGCTTCGGGTGGGATCCGAGCTGTGTGGTTGCATTTCCCCCAGCGCAAAGACTGGTGCAAAGTAGGTGGCTTCCTGGTGGATTCATGCAAATACTGGAAGTTGTCCCAGTTATGTGTTTTGCCCTTCACAGCTTTTAATCTGTCAGTTTAGTCAATTTTTCTTCCTTGCAATGTGTGTGGATTTTCTAAAGCCAGTAAAATAAAAATACTGACCTATTTAGTCCAATATCTGATCTTCAAAAGCAACCAGTTCAAGAGAATTCAGAGAAAGAATTAAATGTATACCAAAGAGAAAAGAGCCCTTAGGCCTGAAGAGCCAAGGAAAGAATCTGAAAAGCTCTCAGAAAACCACTGGTTAATTTTTATTAGACAATAGTAAGATATATTGGTGTATCTTTTAATAACTTATTATTACTATTACAAGCCTTTATTTTAATAATAAAATAGAGCATTATTCCCTCTCTGCCAATCCTCCTATGATGTAACATCACATATCTCTGGTAAAAATGTTTTTTCCATTCCTTTGATCAGCAATTCCCTTTTAAACTATCTCCTCAGCTCCTTCTTTGATCACCTTTGACAGACTGC
This sequence comes from Syrrhaptes paradoxus, assembly GCA_013400615.1. NCBI lineage: Eukaryota > Metazoa > Chordata > Aves > Pterocliformes > Pteroclidae > Syrrhaptes > Syrrhaptes paradoxus. The sequence continues at coordinate 133,462 of VZTO01019217.1, read as the reverse complement.
TAGAGTATGGAGAACTAGTGTATTTAGAAGAGCAAGGAAAATCTCAGGATACAAAATACATGAAATGCAACGTAGACATTTCTCCGAAGCAGAAAGTCAAAACAGAAGATATATATGCTAGTGCAAGGAAATGGCAGAAGCAAGAAAAATTGGCTGGTGTCTCTCTGGTACTTTGCCTTGGGGTTTCAGCAAACAGCATCTGCATGAATCTTGATGGCTAGAAATCAATAATATAGATTTCATTTGCAAACAGATGCAATCTCTGCCCCTTTATGGGAGGAGCAGCTAATACCTCAGACAAACACATGGCATGACCTTCAGGTACGCCTCGTGTATGTCATGGGGAGTGTTGCGTAACCTTGCAAGCAGCCAAACTTTCATAATAAGCACAGTGACAAATCAAAGGGTCAGATATGAGGGGGGAAGACTGCTGGGGAAGGAGAAATTTGGGAGTAAAGTCTAAAATAATGAGTTCATGAATGGTTTATGAAAATCGTGCAAGTAAGACTAAGAGAAATATTAGCAGAAAAGTGTAATTTCTTAGGGAGGATAGCTGGGTACATGACATCCTTGAGCTACCACCAGGTCATAGGCTTTGTTTTAAAGCATTCTGTGGACTTCTGTTTCCTAACTGCTTTTATTTCAGCCTGATGTTGCCTGCAATTCTTTCACATTTTAAAATTTTTTTCCTGTTTTTCTTTTATAGTTCTCTTTCAGAGATAATACATTTTCCCTTTAGCATCGGCATGTCATTTCTCCATTTTGAGGGAATCTTCATTTCTTTTTGCTTCAGTTTTCCACCTGGAAATAGATATAGCATTGCTTAATATCTGAGAGGATGTTACAAGAGTTCCTGGATGATTTAAGGTGTTTCATGACAAACTTACCTTTCATAAAAGTAGGGATAAAGCAATACCTAGGGAGGTGACTTTTTAGACAAAAAAGACAGATAAAACTGAAATTGCCTTTACTTCCCCCTCTCCTGCAAACTGTATTTAAGATGTTTTATTACAGCACATGTAAATCACAAGTTTTTGACTGTAGCACAACTGTGAAAATTGCAGACAGATTCAAACTATTGTTCCAAAGTATCTTCCACTTAGTTACACATTAACAGTTGCAGTAGTTGTACATTCACATATTAAGATATCATCCAATTTTAGAGTTAAAATGAAAGCCTCCTTTTTAGTGCATTAGCACTGAAATCAGTGCACACCATTTTTCTGGAAAAGCAATGAATCTTTATATAGCACTCTAATGGCCTATAACATATTTGCCTGACTGGAATGCTAACAAATATTAAACCTTAATCTTAATAGACTATAGAAAGTGTACGTATATATTGAAATTTTAAGATTAAGGGGGTACAGTGCCTACATTCAGTAGTGCTAGTACAGAATGTTTTGCATTAATGGTATCATGAGAGCTCTTAAAACTCTTGTTACAGCAGTTCTGGCCCTTACCTATTTAAAAAAAAAGTTGTTACGCATTGGCTGCACTTGTAAACTATTTCTTCCTCCTTACAGTTCAGCTGAACAAGTAATAATTAATTATATTCAACTTTTCCATGATTCCTCCCCCCCCAAAAAACCCCAGCCTGAGAATGAGCCTCCTTCTGTGTGTGCCAGGTGCTCTGGGCATACCGTTTCCTCTACTATGGGCTTCCTCTACTACACGTGTCATATTTTGCTTTGACCTGTGGTTGTTCTTCCTGGCAAAAAAATATTTTGATTTTCATAGATTTGTAATTTTGTTGGAGAGTAATTTTTTTTTTGGGGGGGGGGAGTGTATTGTATTTAGTACATGGAGTCCATAAAACTCAAGTTTCATTATGAGGTATTTTTGCTGGAAATTTTTTTGACCAGCCTTATGATATCTAGATGTATGTACACTAATGACTCACATGTTCTCCCCCCACTGATTTTCAAGACCTTTGCTATTGTTTTCACAAACTGCTCTTTCCTCCTTCATTCAGAAAAAATACAAAGGCAGTGGTAATCGATCCTTGCCCTGCTTTCCTTGTCTTTCCAGCAATTGCTTAATTTTTTGGCTTAAGACCCAGCTCTTTTCTGAGATAGGAGCACACCTTTTGATCTTTCAGATTTGTCTTCTGTATTGTGCTCTATCAAAGGGATATACCAAATGTCACCACGGCTCAGTTAGCACCACTTTAAACTGTGTGTTGAGAGTTTAAAATAACTTTAGGAAAAGTGACAGAAGGGAGCAGACAATGCAGAACTTGTTCCAGACAGCCACGCTCACGGAAGTTAATTAATATGCCAAATGTTAAGTTTATCTTTAACTAACTTGCCTATTCCTAAAGAAGTAAGCACACATTTTATACTTCCTCTTGACATTAGGGTACCACCATGGTGCCACCTTTCCCAAGCCCCACCTAGCCTGGAGGCACCTGACATCCTTTGCCACTTTGGGACTTTCTGCCTATGACCATGTTGGCTCTGCGAGCGTTTCTTCTGGGGAACTTCAGTTTTGACAAATGTTGGGTTCACCAAACTGAAGCTTCTTCCAGCCACACTTTGGTGGGGATTTTTAGAAGCCATAGCCACTCTGACTGAAATGTTTTATCTCAATAAAGGACTGAAAAAAATGGCAGCCCCTCTCTGAGAATCCCAGGACAGACACTACATTCACAATAAGTTATGAACATCAGTTGAGGGTAGGATTGCACTTGTCTAAGCTTAATTGGCCAAAGGTTAGTAACCTAGCCTAAACTGTTATCTAGTGCCCCTCTGTAATCAGTGGTAAAACGATTCAAGAAGTGATCCATGCCTCATACCCAAACCTATCTGAAGATGGGATGAGTGAGTGGCTGCAGAGGGAGCTGTGAGGGGGTTAAAGTTAGGTGAGGTGGACTGTGCTGCTGGACCCGGTTTGTGTCAGCCTGCCCCCATAGCGAAGCAACACACCTTAGCTGTAAACTACCTACAGGCTAGGCTGCATCACCTCTCCTTAGAGCAGGGTAGGAGCACGCACCTGGACAGTCACAGCAGCTCACAGGACAAGTGCTGGCAGGTTCAACTGCCATAGCTGAGTCATGTGGCTGAACCCTTAGTACCAGCATCTGTTTGTAAAACTGGCTCTGAGATACTCTGATAAAGAGAATTATGACTCTGAAAGGCTGGGAGTGCTTTTGAAACATTACACCATTTCAAATAGCTCAACCTATTACCAAATATCTTAGCACAACCTCTGCTTGAACGCAGTAGCACATGGCTCTTTCTATATGCAAGTACTACCAATAATTAATCACTTAATTAAGCACACTGAGAATCTTCAAGCCTGAAAAGCAAAACATCATATGAAGTCAGTATCTAGTCCCTACGACTTCATTAAAATGAGTCACATGTCAGCCATCCTGACTATTTATAATTAATCCAAATAGTCCATGTGACTTTTGCTTTATTTCTGATGAATTTTTCTTGTATCCTCTACACAGTTGAAAACCCCATCATCACAGCTACATCTTAGTCTTTCCACAGTCTGGGAGCTTTCCAGTTCACCTCATTCCTTGTGTTTTTTTGGTTTTTTTTAATTTGCTTTTTTTGAGAATTCTTGAACTGATTTCATTTTCACCTCCTCATTCAGCTACTGGCTTTGCTCTTCCTTCTGATGGATTTGCTGCTATGCAGCACACTTCTCCCTATGGAATACATCCATTTATGTTTGAATGTTTTGTGTTTCCATTGCACCGCCCATTTGATTTCAGTCAGAACCACCCGTGTTTACTTTCTGCTCTCATGGAATTTCTTGCTTTTGCTTTGTGTTTCAACCTTGGTCACAGTGGCAAAGGTGTGATCCTGTTTTTTTGGACACCGTCAGTTTGCCTCCAGCTATGTCTCGAAGGTTAGTCACAACAAACAGAAGCGCTAGGGAAGGCTGGGAAGGCTGCAGGAAATCAACACCACAGAGTTCTTAATAACGGGAATACTCGTACCAGGCAATGTTTATGTTTTGCAGCCATGCCCAGGACCTTATCACGCTACATCCTGTACACTTACAGCAAAACATGGCACTCACCCATGGCCAGACACACCACATACCGTAAGTTCCTCGCAGCACTCCTGCCTCCTCCACTGAACTGTGAACTTCGATGAAGACCAGGCTTGAAGCAGAATGCAAAGTGGAAAACTGGTGTCCTTCTGTTCCTTGTCTGGATTCAATGTCTGATCAGTCCTAAACATTTGGATGTTTTTGGTCTGGATCATAACTTTGTTTATAGAACTATGAAAATATTTTCCTTGAAAATCAATATACCTAGATAAGAAACATACATAGATATACCTTGAAAAGACATATACCTAGAAGAATGTTGAGTAAAATCAATAGAGAACAAGTACAGGAGTCCTTGGTTAGCATTTGTTTTAATTTAGGAATGAGCTAAATAATTTTAAGCTAGACTCAAGCTGGAAATGTATATCTGCAATCTGTTTACAAGGACAAATATAGGATTATTTGAAATGGCAGAGCATTCATTCAGATGAAAAGAAACCCTGTCCTCTTCCTTTAACTTACTGGTATGTATTCTATTTACGTGGTGGGCATGGACTTTGAAGCTGATACAGCTCCTGGTGACAGGATGAGCTCCAGCAAGCGATTTTAGAGTGCAGGTCAACCATCCCCTCTTCCTTGCAGGCCTCCTTTCGCAGCAGTCCCCACTCCTTCATCACCTCCTGCTACACGGACAGTAACCTGAGAGGATGCCCAGGGAAGTGCTAAACCACTGAAGCAGTCTGGAGGTGGCTGGGGTGTTTTATTTTGCACTTCAGCAGACTTCAGAGTCTGGATCTGCATCTGACCGATGGAAACTAGTTCAACTGCAAGGCCATTGCATTTGACATCAGGATCTCATTCTGTGGCCACATCTCAGCTAAGAGAATGTGTCAGAGCTTCAAATCTTTTCAGTTGGATTTCTGCTCAGCTGAAACCTGTGGCAAGTTGACTTAAACTAAACAAAGAGAGGATTGCTGAAGTACAATTGTGCACATAGAGGTTTGCAATGCTTTTGAATCAATTTTATTTTACAATCAAAGTCATTCAAATAGATTTAAATCTATACTTGTAATTAAAACAATAGTTTCCTGTGCCTCCCATCTGCAGGCAGAATCTGACACTTGTTCTGTGAGGAATCATCCCTTTTGCAATTTACTGCAATCTCCCCAGATTTTGCCAGCTCTGAAGAAAGTGGGCTGATAACTTCGGAAGCCCTTTTTCATGTTTGGTTTACTTGAATCTATGGGTAACTACTCAGAGTGTGGAGTTTACATGTTATGCACACGATGAAAGAAAGACAGAAAACACATCAAATTATGTAACTTTGGGAACTGAACATTCCCCCAAATTATTTTTCCTTTTTTTCCTTAAATTTTGCAGGACACCATTTTTTATTGCACCATATTCATTTCTTTTTCTGTAAGAAATCTGCCAGATTGTCCTATGTACCATGGATTAATCCAGCCTTTGTACAAATGTCTTATGTATGAGGACTGTTGCTAATATTGGCCTCTGTGCTCAGGTGAGACCTGATGCTAACATAATGTAAAACACAGTGATTTATTTTGTAAATGTTTGAACATCAGGAGAATTTATTTGTGATAGTGTGATATCAGGCATGGTTAGCTGTAAATGGGGATTACAGACAAAGTGGCCATGGAAGAAATACACCCTGTTGGACAGCGCACAATGAGACTTTGTACCATCACTTTGTTTCTGCAATGGTTTTAGAGTGATATAAGATTATTCATGAACATCTCATGCTCTGGAGGAATGAGGTGGTCTTTCTTCCAACAACTGTAGGGTAGTACAGTTATACCATCTAAATAACTGAAAATTCAAGAAAAATGGAGCCTCCAGACTATCAGTCTGTTTTCAAGGGTTACACTGAAGGCCTATTCTCAGAAATCACAAAATTTTCAGCCTCTTTATAGTAACTGACATCAAGGAATTGAATCTTTTCCTGTAACAGGGAGAAAGAACGGAGACTCATTCTCACTGCCACCACACCCGATGGAGGCAGTGCTGGGGGAGCTCTTCTTAAACCCGGTAGGTGCCTGGAGAGTCACCTCAGCTTGTGTTTGCAGGTGAACCCAATAGACTACATCACCGTTTGATGTCGTTTGATTTTTGGGTGTGATAAACTGTTCCTTAAATTTGCTTTCCTGCAGAAAATAAATGCTGGTCCTCAGGAAATGAGGGGCGAATGGAACCTTTCCAACAAGTTCAACAGATACTTCACTGTGCTGGGTCCCACACAGAACTGCTTCCAGTGTGTTTCTTTTTTCAGCCCCGTTGCTGCAAAACTTGCGCAATTTGCTTTCACTGGCCTGATGTTCTTTTTGTTTGGCCTCGCTAAAGTTCCTAGAAGGTTTAAGCTATACTCCACTGCGAAAAGGTTTGTAGTTTGGTCTTTGATTTTGCAGTAGCTGCACTCAGAGATCTTTGCAGACAAAATGCCACACCACAGCTCTGAGAAACTTACAATTTAAAAGACTTAAAACCAAGCCAAGGATGATGTTACAAACAGGTATCAAAGAGGAGAACAATGAAAAAGGACATGCTAAGTTTTGCAGGAAGAATTATGTACATGAAACAGGACTGAAAAGTTGGTCTCTAATCTAGTAACTTTCTGCTTAACTATGCAACTCATTCATTTCTTGACTTTTGAATGTTTAGTTTTTAGTTTCCTTGAGGTAGGGACAGGTAAAGTCTGAGCAGAAGGATGTAAAACCTAACTGGAAACATTACTGAGAAAAAAAAGACTGTACAGGAATGAGGACAGATAGAACGGTGTCTTGTGTAACATGACTGGCACACGAATGAGTTCACTGGAAATGTAAACACAGAAAGGGACCGTCAGAGGGTGCATAAGATGAGCAATTCAAACTGATGAATAACCGTGGAAGTGGTTAAGACTTCTGACTCACCAATGAGAGAAACAGTGATGTAAGAAGAGATTGGGTTGACAGGAAGGAGCAAGAGCGGCATTTCCCTGAGCGTGCTCAGCTGTGCCTGTCTCTGTGCGTGAGTCTAAATCTTGGCTCTGGTTGGTTCGGCACTGTCTGATGTTGACCATCACCTGATGAATAATCAAGTGGTTTTGAGGGTAACTGTTGATGATTTGCTGCCCTCTTGTTTGTGCTACAGCCTATGAAAAACAACATAAAATTGGTGCTCTTGTGGGGCTCTTGATTATTGAGGTGAACAGTGAAACCCAAAAAATAAAAGCTCTTATATCTTTTTAATCATATTAATTGCTGAGGCAACCCAGCTCCCCTACAAATGTGCAAACTAATTTTACAGGATTTTATGTTCTTTCAGGAGCTACACTGGTTTCTGGAGACAGATGTATGTAACTTACTTTGATCTGGAGGTTGTTTTTCTCTGATACTGTTTGCTTTTCTGGTATATCACCAGTTTTATTGGCAAGTGTAAATAATCAAAATTCTCAATGCCTTTTGTCATGGAGACTAAGATGGCTGTCACACTGTTGCCTGCAAATGAGCTGAGTGGTCCTTTTTAAGCCAGTTTTATTTCCCGGGATGGGACATCTACCACCTCTCTCTGCAATGTTCCACTTCAGTGAATTGATATAGTCCCCTTTAGTCCTGCAGGATAAATCCAGGATAAATAAGGCCAAATCACTAAACCTCTGCCAAATTTGGAGGCATCTCTTTGCAGGGTAAAGCTAAGCCCTGTATTTGCTTATTTGTCTGCTCTTGACATAGACCATTCTTTGTCAAAAGCCCTTGGAGATACTAAGTACTTTTGCAGTTCTGTGTTCAGAATACACCAACAACTACAAAACCCCTGAAAAGGTCTTTTTCCAGTTACTACATCTTTGTGGAGTTTCTTTCCAACACCTACGTACTACCCAGAGACAAATCAAAAGAGAAGCAGTGAATCAGTAATTTGTGGAGCTGTGGATTTGAAAGAAGTTGCTTGCACCATACAGCTCAAGAACAGGAGCTTGCAAATCCTTATTTCTGGAATAAAATCCACTGGACTTCATAAAATTCAGGACAAAGGCACTATGTGAAAAATGACCTAAGAACAATGTTCTTAAATGCTAAGCTGGGCTGTAGCCCAAGGATATTCACAGGCTACAATGGCTCCGCCTCTTCCTCTCTAAGGCAGCAATAGTAGCGAAGGCTTGCTGTGGGACATTAACCTCCATAGAAAGCGGGACACACAAATTGTCACCCCTTTCCAGACTCGCTTGGTATCTAGCACAGGCAGAGCGAAACCCGGGCTTGTGTTGGGGAAGGCTACCTGTCAATGACTGGAAAGTTGCTTTGGGGTTTTTGTGGAAGAGCCTAATCTGCACCAGCATCCGTTAGCTCTACTCCAGTTGTGTTCAAATGCTGGTGGGTGAAACACTTATGTCTGAGCAGGTTAGACCATACGAAAATGATAATTATGCACCCGGAGTGCACTGGTTTCTCATAAAAGCTCACTGTATGCAACTATTACTTCTGCTGCTTTCTTCACAAGATACACACACAGGGAGTCAGCATCATATATTGAATTCCTATGGAATCCAGTCAAACAACAGCTTGTTAATACGATTCTGGAGTTACGAGTTTTCCAAGCAGAACTTCAAGCTCCCTGCCGCTTTGGACACTAGCTGTGATGAATGCAATATTGCCTGCAGCACGCTGTAGTTTCTTACAGTGAGTAAACCCAAATATAATACTAGAATCTGGAAAAAAAAAAAACAACACTACCCTGTCTGCCTTTTCAGCCATATGCTGAAACAAAAAATGTTAAAATACTGTGGAACAACTCTAGCCTCATATATTTCAAATTTACTGATACCAAGAGCTACTGTCATCATGAGTGCCATCTCCTTACATGATTCCCTGCCTAAGCTCTCAGTCAGGGGTCTGTGTATGGCCCAGGGAAGTGTTTTGGATGTTCACAGTCTAACATCAGCCTCATTGACAGAGAAATTAATTCCCTAGTGGCATATCGAGCTTTAAAACAGTAGCACCCTAATGGAGAGCAAAAAATAAAAGTATTTTTTTAAAAAAAACATTACCTTTCAGCGTGTTATTTTTATTTGTACGCATTCAGTAGTACACAGGTTCTTTCACAGGAATATAAACATAGCAAGTTAGAAACATCCATACCAGATCTGACCAGTACTGCATCTCAAAGGATTCAACAGCAGATGTAAGAAACTTCACAGGAGGCAATGACAGGACAATCTGCTCCCAGAAGAAAGTTTCCGCTTAATCCTCATCGATGTAACATTTGGCTGATTTCACAAAACAGGAGAGCTTATATCCCTTAGAAAGGTAACACATGTATTATAGAACAATCTGTATTTTTTACTTAGAGATTTCTGTACAGTAGTATTTACAATATATTGCAAGGATTACAGTCTCTGTCTCATGCCTTTATTGCAAATACTTGCTTACAGGCCATAAACCCCAGACTTTGTACCTTTCACCTGTCACACGACAGCCGCGGACATTGTCCCTTGTCGGTGTTGGAGCACCTTGTAGCACTTAGGTGTAAACAGCAGTTAGCCCTGCACCCTTGCACTCCATTTGGCTACTTTAGTTTACACAGTTTTGGTCAAACAAAATCATTCAATTTATGACTTGCCTTTGCCCTCAGCCCCAGTTTTAGGTTTCCCAACAGACTGGAAACCCAACTCCATTGCTAAAACTTCTGCTCATACCGCCAAGGCCCACCTTACCACAGTTTATCCACTAAAGCTGAAAAAATCCCATCACTTCCAAAACAGGTCTTTTATAATCAAATAGTTAAAAAAAAAAAAAGTTGAGAATTTTTTTGGGGGAAAAAGATAGGTAGTGACTAGCATTGGCAAGTTTTTTCTAATTTTGAGAGATATGACTGAAAGACCCAGCAGAAGGAAGGAAAAGTCCTCACATGTAACAGGAGCTGAGTGAAGCGCAAAGCTCCCACCCTTTGGAAAAAGCACTGAATCACCCATTCCTGAGATGTATGGAGACAGAAGGATTGTCATCTACTGTTGCACTGGCATACTGGGAAAGGTAGGTTACTAGCTTACTCAGAAGGTTTTATTAAATAAAGGGGATCTATAGCTTATCAGGGAAAGATCTTAGATAGGTTCACATTGTCTGTGAAGTAAATGATACCTCTGAGAGCTTGGGGTTTCTACCAGAGTTTGAACGATGCCAGGGAAATTTTGCCACGTATCAGTGTGGAAAGCCACCACAACCCCACTGAACTGTTCATAAAGACAAAAAAGGGGATTAAAAAAAAAAATTCAGAATGGGGCCAGTTCTCATTTTACTAACCTCTGCCATAAAACCTTCATCAATTTTGAGAAAGGCTGATGTTCAGTATTTTCATGCAAATTAAACATATTCCTTCCTAACAGTGAAAACTCATGACCAATGCATCTTTCAACTTAACTTTCGAGAGCTGCTCAACTGAAAAAGCAAAAACAAATATAAGTTTGAAAACAAAACAAAAAATTTCCTTGGAAACAAAACAAAATAATTCCTTCTCCTGGGGCAGGGTGCTGATTTGTAACACAACAGATTTTTCCTGCACTCAGCTGTCTATAGTCATCCGTATTTTCAAAGAAAAGCAGTTCTTAGCTCTGACAAATGCATATAAATATTTATGTGGAAAAGCACCTTGCAAAATGAGCAACAAAAGAACAGATATGGCAGGTTGTGGTCCTGACTAATAAACCTAGACTGTATCCCTTGAAAATCTGCACCTTAAGTGCATAAATCTTATAATTTTAGCAGCATTGTGGGTTGAAGTTTTCTGAGAACCATCTTTTAATAATAATGTAAAAAATACACATGGAAATTTCATTACTTAAAAAAATATTCACATGTACTACCTTTTCTCTAAGTTTGCAGAAGCTCACTCATGCAAACTATTCCGTTTTCTCCCAAGTGGAAAGTGGTTTCAACAATTATTTTATCTGGAATTGTTATCTATCTCTCTTGACAACTTCAGACATGCAGACCTTCGTACATAACACTAGAAAACAAAGACAAATGCCCTGCATTCCCAAACCATTCCCGTAACTGAGAACTAACCATCCAGGGACTGACAAGCACGCTTAAAACATATGGAAATACGACCCAGATGATCTTGCTGTGAATTTAACTGATGTCAACTAAACCGCTTGATGAGCACTTCAAGGGCAACTCTTCCAGTGTGTAATGTTGGTGCAGGTTACAATAGGCAACCGCTCCTCCTACCACCAATGTTTTATTGAATCCTTGACGCTCACCCTCGCCCTTTCTCTCCTCCAGATGTATTTACTGAGAGTAGTAAACACTTGAGAAATGCAGTTCAAGTGCTCACTTGAGCTCAGCCATCCACCCGGCTGTGCTGGCAGCTGCCTTGGGCCAGGAGATGCAGCGAGGCGAGATGCCATGGTGCAGGCAGGAGGAATGCGGAGAATGAAGACTGGTGTTTCTGGACTCCTCACACTGCAGATCCAGAGGCCAGGTAAGCTGGACACCACATCCATGGTAACACAAAGTAAACTTCTAACCTCTGCAGGACAAGTCACCGTTACTCCAGTGGGGCAGCTCCCACAGATGGGCATTAGTGTGACTGAACAGGGATCAGAACTGGCTTTCGCTTTGATTGGGGTTTGGGGTTTTTTTGCATTTTTTTGTGGTTTGCTGTGTCCACAAAAAAAATGCTTTGGTGCAAGAAATTTTCTAGTGAGGGTACAGATTGGGGTAAGTGTTTGAGGCCCAGCCAGCAAAGTCCATGAGTTATTGTAGAGGCTTCATTCACTACACCGACAATCTAAAGTACTTTTTATCAGCTTTTAAAACACAGTTAACTTGGCCAGTCCAAATGAAGCATTTTATTGCCGATATTAAGGTGCTGTCTACACTGGGTGTCTCTCCCCAGCATGACATTCACCTGGCTTGGCTGTGCCCTGACGTGCCTTCTTGCCTTGCAGCGCAGGGATGGCATCCTGCACGTCCCAAGCACAACTATACTTGAGACCCACACTAGGGAAACATCGCCTTACCTAGCCTGGGATAGTTTCCTGATGTGATTCTGTAAGGCCATTGCTCACTCACAGTGCATAAAATTAAAGGTGTTAAACCACAAGCTACCAAACACTGCAATGTTTGCAATGTCAGAGTCAGAGACGTATTGCAAACAAAGTGGAGGAGCATATGTACATGTGAATTGTACCATTCTGAAGCAAGGCAGTAACAATGCAAAATCCTGACTACCTGTGTCATGCTCCTGAAAATATTTTGGGCAGGGTTTTAAAGGGTATTCCTCCCCACTGGCTGAGCAGGCTGTGTGACAGAGAAAACTAGATGGATACAAGGTACTCCAATTTGGCCTGAATACTCTCAGAGAAAGAGAGGCTTGGCAGGGGTTTAGCTTACAACATGTTTGCCAAGTATCCCAGACAAAGCTGCCACCGTTAGTCCTCATGAGCCAAGCAAATAACATCTAATGATGTCAGGATGCGCTGTGGTCAAACGGCCCTGTGAGACAAAGCCTTTGAAGGTCCAGGTGGAGCCTGTCTGCCTGCAAGGAAATGCCTGACCCAGAGGTCATTGCCACTTCATTCCCTCCTTCTCCCCCCATCCCAGCTGACAAATTCAGTGCTGGAAAGAGACGGGTGCACAACACAGACCTTCTGCCACAGCCTGGAGTGGCATCCCGAGGCTGTGAGCTGATGATGAATATTATTGTGGATGGCAGCTGCTGCCACGCTTCTCTTTTCTGGGAGCTTTCCTTTCCTGCTGCCTTGCTGGGGCACAGTTCACAGTCTCCACTTGTCATCATGCTCTTGGATATCCCTGTGCTTGTGACAAGTTTGAGTCTGCCAGGGACAGGGCTAAGGGTAGGAGGCAATAATAAAATACTAAACTCAGACAAAGTAGCCATGAGACAGATGAGGGAAGAGTTTCTTCCTGTGTCTGGTTTTGTTCAACTTCCAAGTCAAGAATTCTGAAGAAAGAGGAAAAAAAAAGCATCATTTATTATTTATCACACCAGACAAGCATAAGGTGATATTCTAAAGCTTTTCTTCAGCTGCTCGTGGCTATTGCCAACATACTAAATTCCCCTTTCAGATTTCCACTTGAATAACGAACATTAATTTCAGAACGATGCTGAAACTCAAGGCTGAATAATCTTGATTCAAAGCAGGAAGGAGGATGCAGAGTGAACCCCCTTCTTAGAGTCAAGCAGGACTTACAGCGAGAGGGGCTGAAGCAGAGGTGAACACAGGCAACGTCCTACCATGAAGCAGCAATGCCCATCTCGCTGAGGACCTTGGTTCTCTGAAGTGCACAACCCACCCTCAGACTCTGGAATCATCACCCTGACGAAACACATTAGGGAACCTGATCCTTCAAATGACTGTTTTATTTACATGGTGGCCCACCAGGTCCCAGAGAGCTCATGAAAAATTAAAGGGAGAACATAAAATATGAATGGGATGACCATTAGCCCATAAACGCCCTGTGGTTCTCAACAGGTATTTTACATGTAATGAATGCTGGATTTTAGAAAAGATGTTTCTGCCTCTTTTTTCCAAAGAACGCGCAACAATTTTCAAGCCCCCATGCAAAATGAGGAGCCTTCAAGGACATGCCTGGGAGCGCCAGGGAGAGCACATTGGTCCCTCATGCAGCAGGTTCCCCTTAGCACACAGGAGTCCACTGCCCATTACTAACCAGTAAGCAAACTAAACAGAGTCAAATATGTAGATATAGTGAAAATATACAGGTATCTAACTTGATGCTGCATTGTCAGAGACAGCACAGGACTGAAAGAAAAGATGAACATTTATTTATTTGATCAGAACTACAGGACTCGTGTTGTGATCACGTGGTAATAACAACTCTTAAATTCTGCCCAGTAAATGTAATATTTAACTTATGGTAGCTCTTGATGACTCGTGTCCTGTATCCTGGGTGCCGTTTACAGGTATTTTTAGCTGACCTTTCTGAACCTTCTGGTTCTGTGCCCAAAATGGTAAGTACGTTCTCAGTTTTCAAAAATTACCTTGGAAACAATCACAGCCCTACCACTGAGGTCTATCACCTGAGAGTTAGCCCTAGTATGTTTAAAACTAGGTTTACAATATGGACCATATGGATTAGTGTTTCCTAGACTGCCAAAAATTTTGGGGCTAAAGGAAATTGCTGCCAGTGTAAAGTATTTGTTCTATTAAAATGATTGCACAATGACCACATACTTGAATAAACTTGCTGTTTACTTCAAGGTCTTTTCACCACCTTGTTAGGCTATGTGCTATGAACTGTCATTTTGTCTCAGATGTTTTAAAAAAAAAAAAGCCATTGATCAAGCCCATGTGAGGTTATACTGGCTCAGCCCCTGAAAAAGAGTTTCCCCCCTCCTGCCTTTGCGTTTGCCCAGGTGAAGCACCTCCAGCCCTTCGCCTCTGCAGACTGCGTGCTCCCTGGCGTGGTCACCAGCCTCTCCTGCCTCAGATGCAGCACTGGACACACTGAGCACCATGGAAATGGATGGGGAAAGGGCCAATTGCTCCCTCCCGAGCAGGCTCTGCCCTGGACCCTACCCCTGGCAAAGGCATTCAGGTGTAAACAGGCCTTTATTTTGTTTTCCTTCAAGGAAATGTGGTTGGTTTTGTTATGTGGCTCCTGCTTGTGGTGAAATCTGCCTTCCATAGTCTGCATTTAGCAAAGCTGGCAGCTGCAATGAGCTCCCCAAACCACCACCTGCATCATATTATTTTGTGTATCTCCCTTGCCTTTTATCACAGAAAGATGAGCAAGGAGAAATTATTACCTCAGGAGAGCCCTTTCTTCTCTCTAAAGTAATTTGGGAATGGATCTGTCACATAACAACACTTCTTTAAGTTGTCAGCCGGATACCTGACAACTGTTCTTATCTACAAGGGCTTGAACTGTCTGTGTGAAAATGGCTCTGTCTCCCTTCCTCCTCCCTCAACTTGCAGGAGGTAAACAGGCTTTTGAGAAAAATCTGAATTTTAAAAGTGATCCAAATTTCATGTAATTAAAACCAATTTCAGGTCAGTAAATGGATTTTCGCCTTATATAGATTAAAGGAATGGGGAGCGACAGCCCGACATCTATGTAGGAAAGAGGCTCAGGCACTACATTTCTCCACATCCATAAGGCCCACACTCCCTGTCAACATCTGTATCTACACTAGATGATGTTCTTCTCATGCACCAATTACGAACTGTCAGAAAATATTAATGTAATCCTTCATATCAAGTTCTCCTCATGCAATTTTTAAATACCACACTGTAAGCCGTGGTAGTTATCCTAAGGGCTTCACGTATATGAAGGAGAAAAAACTGTTATCTACTAGATCATCCATACCAAAGGCCCCATGAATATAGTTCTTTTTCAGGAGGTCAGATGCAAAAAAACCCACAGGTTTCATTTAAAACCAGGATATCAGCTTTTGACAGGGCTAAATTAGTTCTGCTTGTGTCTGTGAAGTAATTGATTTCCAATGACACACATTTGTATCAATTATCTTTAGTTGAAAACTAAAGTTGCCCTCTAACCAAGGCAAACTGCACAACTGACTTACAGCTACTGGTGCAAAACTGCATGGCAAAGCCCACTTCAGAAGAGCCACATCCACTACAGTCAAACAGGACAGAAAGCTTCAAGCTCGGGAAATGCTAGAGGGTCATCTGGAGCAAACTTTTATGGTCCAACAGCAAGCTGCAGAGGAAAGCAGAGTGCTAGCAGGAGCACTGACTCAGTTTTGCTTTCCTGATACTTGGGGGTGCCTATGTATAAGGGGAAGGGAGAGAGAGTGAGAGAGTAAGGAAGGGTAAACTGTACCAGTATAGTATAAATACAGTGTACTCCTAATCAGTCATAGTTTCAGTCCAGTCTCTTACCTAAGTAACTGTAATTAATGGTTGAATATTCTTCTAAGTTTTTTTCTAGCATTTCATACTGCAGAAATTAGAGAAAACAAGCTATCTACAAAGCAGTAATATGAAAAGGACAGACATCCCTCATAACCTCTGAGTCTTTAATTTCATGGGGTGGGAGAGCTGATCTAAATCTGGCAAGCTGTATGCATTTATTTGTTTGTATTTTGGTTTTTGTAACGACCCGGATTTCTGCTTTGCAAAAAGGCCATACAGGAACACGTCGTATACAAAACACATACACCTTTTGCCCTTCATGAAAAGACTAAAATAAATTAAGAAAAGTCAACCACTAGCTAAGGAGGAAAGAGAAATATGTAAATCAACAGGGTGAGGCTTTGCACACACCTTGAGTTCAGCAGGCTGCAACGCACGCTGAAAGAAGTCATCATGCCAGTTCCTGGATCACCTTGTTAGTCTCCTTGGCTTTCTTACATGTGTACAGCCATTTGATTATCCGAGCGTTGCGCTCGATCACAGAGGTGCTGCTTGGGACCTGCTCTGTGAGTTCATCCTCCAGCAGCCCCTCATCCCCGCTGTGCCTCGTGAAGTCACTCTCGGATGTTGCCACACTGATGCTGCGGATCTTGAAGGAGATGTTGTCGGACACCACGGAGAAGTTCTCTCTCCCAAGATCCTCTATGACCTCCTGATCCAGGCCACAGTACTTGAAAAATGTATCAAACTCGGAGAAGGACTTGGAGTAGCGAGAGCTGATGTCCGACTGGGAGCGATGGAGACCTCTCCTCTTCACCTCCCTGACCTCCTCAGGAGGTATACTCAGTGTTGAGGGTCCCTCATGCTCTTTTGTACATATCCCTGAGGCTTCGGCGCTCATGGTGACGGTGTGCTCCCTTCTGTTGTCGCCTGGCTCGTGGTCCCAGTCTTTTGCTGAGAGAGGTTCTTTGCTCTCTGTGGCTGTGGTGTCCTCCATGACTCTGGGCATCTCGGGGGAAGCCAACTGCTTCTCCTTTACAGACCCTTGGAAGATCCTCCTCACCAGGCTCCCCCGTGAGCTGTCCTGGCTTTGACCTCTGCCAAACTCGCATTTCTGGCGGTAAATCACCAGGGAATCCGGCCGCATCTGCCTCTTGGGGGTGCTGCGCCTGGCAATGGGGGAGCCGTGCTGCATGGGGGCCCGGCAGGAGTACACTGATGTTTTAAGCTCCAGGGGCTTCGCGCCCTTCCCTCTGCCGAAGTCCCTGCTGATTTTTTTGCTCTCCACCGAACAGGCCTCGCTGCTGCTCTCCGAGGCTGAGCTCAGCACGATGACGGGTTCCTGCTTGGTGCCGATTACCTGCTGGCTTTTGACGTACTTGGCCTTATCGGCTGCCAGCCTCTCCACCGCACTCTTCCTGCCCGGGCTGCCCGCCTCCATCTGCCTGCGGAGGTACTCGGGCCCCTTGTTGAGGAGTCGCAGGGTGAGGGAGGAGTGGAGGTCGGAGATGGCGTGCATCCTCACGGCCCGGGAGAGTTCAGTTGGCATAGCAGTGTCAGGGGCGCGGGTCCCGCTTCCAGTCCTGGAGGGAATAAAAAAAATACAAAAAAGAAAAAAAACAAAAACAACAAACCGAAGAGATGAGCCTGGGCGCTGGTGGCGGCAGCTGCGCCCCTCCGACGGCCGAGCGCCCCCCGCGCGCACTCGCCGCTACCGTCGGGGCTCCGCGTGTGCGCGCTGCCGGCCGCTGCGNNNGGGGGCGGCGGGGGGGCTGCGGGGGCACCGCCTCGCTCGGCTCCCTGCCGGCGGGCGCCGCGGGGAGCGCAGGGCGCCGGCACCGGCCCAGGGGTGCGCGCAGCAGTTCCCACCCACCGAAGCGTCTTCTCCCTCCGGGGGACGGGGCGCTGATTTAGGGCCCGATCCGGCAGAGCACGGCGCATCTTTCCCTGGGGGTCAACATCCTCCACCTCTCCCCGGCAGCCTTTACAGCCCCGCCGGTGTCGGTGCCTGACGGACCGGGTGCTGTGCTGGAAGGCGCTTCTGCCGCTGTAATTGTCAGGACAGAAAGCGACTCAGGCTGCCGGTGTGCAGCTGCGGAGCACGGCGCGGGGCATCGGCAGCAGCAGGAGGTCACTTGCTTGTGGCCCAGAGCGGTGCTGTGGAGGTGCACGTGTAGAGTGCTGCGGGATTGGCATACATCTGAACGGCCGTTGTAAAGCTCTGCCCTTCAGAAACACAGGGCAGATTTCCAAAGGGGCAGGATTCCCATCCGGGGCTGGCAATTCTGAACAGACGAGACATTGGCTGTAATTAAACACCTGAAAATCAGACACCTAAGTCATAGGTAATCCCCTGGGGCAGTCCAAGCGTCCAACCTTTACTCATGTGATCTCCTGTGAGATGCACCTCCCCTGCGGTCACTAATAACTGAATTATGGTTATCTTTTTTCCTTATATAGAAAACAAAAGACAGTTTATAATGACAAAGTTTTTCACACTTTGTTTTTTTTTTAAACTTTTTCTGTTACTTCGGTGGGATTATAATACCAGAATGCTTTTGTGGTGATTGACTCATACTTAATCATTACAGTTGCTAAATTGTGACAAACATGTTTACAAAGGGAGAGGTGGGATATGGGCCTCCCACTTTGTCGCCAGGATTTGCTCATAGCTGTGTGGTGGGAGGAAAATCATACTAGGCATTGTTAGTGTCAAGAAAGTGTAGGTCAAATGTTGGGTCTGCATCCCCCTCTGCACCCCCTGGGAGGAGATGACAGGGATCTGGGCACCTCTGGTGTATGGAGCTGCTTTGCTTTGGAGGCGGGAAAGCAGCAACTTTTGTGCTTATACCGCCCATCAAGTGTGGGGCTACCCAGACTGAGCCCTGCTGTGATGGCTGCACCCCAGACGCTGTGTCATCACCAGAGGGTTGAGCCATGCAAGTGCCACCAATGTTCACTTGAGCATAAGAGGGTACAAAGTACTGAAGTATGGCCAGACCATCTGGGTTTTCAGTGGAGCTTCACTCCTCTGGGCAGACTCCTGCCTTTTGTGGGGATATTTCCATGGTTTCTGTCTGGTATCAGAACATCTACAGTTCATAGAGTCACAGAGTTATAGAACAGCTTGGGCTGGAAGGGACCCCTAAAGGTTATCTAGTCTAACCCCCACAGGGACATCTTCAAACAGATCAGGTTGATTGGAGCACCCTCCGGCCTGACCTTGAATGTTTCCAGGGATGGGGCATCTACCATCTCTCTGGGCAACCTGTTCCAGTGCGTCACCACTCTCACAGTAAAAAATTTCTTCCTTATGTCTAGTCTGAATCTACCCCCTTTTAGTTTAAAACCACTGGGTTTTAATAACCTTGGGTTATTGCCCAAAGGACTGTGGAAAACGTGGTCCGACTTCCTGAACACACTGCAGGGCTCTGTATGCTCAAAAACTAAGCAGTGATAACAATTGCTAACATGAAAGTGTAAGCATAATTAATTACCACGGAGACCTTCCCTGTTAAAGCAGCTCATACACAGATGTGTAAGAGTACAGTTTATATCGTTACATATTTAAATGTGTCGTGGAAGGCTACTTTCTTCGGACAGTGACTCTTAGCAATAAACCAATAGATGTGATGACTTTAGTAATGAGATTAAGGTTTCATTCCCATCTCCATATCGACAAATTTGGCTTAATTTTTTCCTTCAACTTTTTCCTTGGAATTCTGTGACACTGTCTAACATGACAGCATATACTCACATTCCTCCATGCATTTTAATTTGTGTTTGTTCCAACTTCTTGTACCTTGTACCTCTGAGCTTTAAGAATTTACAAAAAAATCTCAGATGTGATTTGTTTGCATTCATTTGAAATAAATGGAATGAATATACATATTAAGGGGTCTTACTAAACAACTCCAATTCATTGCTTTATGAAAGCTATGTATTCACTCCTTCTTACATGCAAAAGCCACTAGCAAGAACATCTTTTTGTCACTGGACAATAGCTTTGTGTTTAGAGTTGATATGAAAAAACAATTGAAAAATGTTGACTGTTTTGGATGAAAAAAAGTTTTTTAGACATAAACATTTTCCTTTCACTTAAAACTTCCCCAGATTTGAAGGCATGCCTGAAAGACAAAGCTGGAGACTTTTGATGAAACATTTTTCATTTTCAACCAGTTTCCTCCCCCTCTCACTGACAAATGAAAATGTGAGTTTTGATTTCCCACAAAGTGCACGTCAGAAGAAATTTCCCATGAAAAATCGCAAAAGCCCTTTTCAGCTGACGCTTCTCCTTCTGAATCCTGGGTGATGATAATGACATTTAAAGTGGGAGAAGAGTCTTCCCAGGGTCAGAAAACATTGTGAGCAAGAAAATTTTTCAACTTTGTCTCACCTTCGATAAGGTCCATTAATATAGCAGCTGCACAGTCACATGACATTTTAAATGTATTTAGTTCACATGTTTAAGAACTTAAATACATTTAAATTTAGAATATGTTTATGTTATTTGAAATATTATATATATGTGTCTTGGAATTAGCTCTTCTATTTATAGATACACTGTTACAATGTTAAAAGAAGAGAGAGACATTGCATTTCTTCTTTCTGGAAGGCAGAGTGAAATATAGTGTGTTACGAGAGCTCCACACCAGCAAGCTTTGCCCCTAGCCCGGCACAAGCTTACAGACAATGAAGTGGAAGGAACAGCGGTCACAGCCGCACCCATCCCTCGCCTTTCAGCTGGCATCGGTCTCTCTCTGGCAGGGATGTATTAAGCAAAAGTAAAAGAAGTAAACCCTGCACAGGCTAAACCTTAGCTGGCAGCACGAGTTTTCCCACAGAAGGGGAGTTTTACAAAACACCTCAGAGTCAGCTGGTGTTTAAAGTTATCACAAAATAAAAAGCTGTTGAATTTTTGTCTTTTCATGTAGGGTAGGACAAATCACTTTTCGCTCTGTATTAATAAGAGATGTGTCTGGGCCATGTTTTCCTGCTGCTGGCGAATGGAAAGCCAGGAGAGCTGCAGCAATGTGACACCAGGTAAGGAGTATGACTTGTGCACAGCCGAGGGCATGGCTGCCTGCTGCTCCCATCCCATCCCATCTCCAGTGGCAGCCACACTCCTTTGATTCATAGCGGTCAAAGGGCAAAAATGAAGCGGTGGCAGTGGGAGATAAAAGGCAAGGAGAAGAGAGGATGAAAGAAGGGGAAGCTCAAGCCCTAAGAGAAATGGGGCAGTCCCATTTTGGAGGCCCCCAAGACAGCTGTGTCCCAGCACCGAGGTCTCTCCCCCACAGCAGCTCCGGGTGCCAGGCTCAGGTGTCACCTCAAAAGCAGGGGCAGCTCGGATCAGAGGGTGGTTTGCTCCCACTATGACATGCTGAGTGGTGCCACTGGGTGTCCCGTTTGCTGCATTCAGGCGATGGAAAGCAGCCACAAAGTGGAAATGAACAGTTTCAAACCAGCTGTCTCCAGTGGGGAAATTTCAGGCCCTTTTACATGGAATCAGTGAGGGTCATGATTCACCCTCAGATCCGTACAACAGAAGACATATGCATGCTTGCACATCTTCAGGCAGAATTTTAAGACCCAGGGCTTGAACACAGTACAGCAATGATTTTGGTAGAAGCAGTTTCACATCACTTCCATGTCCTCTTTTAACCTCTCCATCCATTGCCAGATTTCTCAGCATCCTTTCCTACCCCCATAATTCCAGGTTGTTTGCTTCATTAAACAACTTAGACCCTTAGTCAGGAAACATCTTCCTCCTAAAATAAATCCAGCTTGTTCACAATTGTCATTAGTGGCCTTTATTTTTCAGTAGAGTTGTTCTGGAAGCCCCACATGTACCACATTCCAGGTTGAAGAACTATCATGGATCTCAACAGAACTGTGTAATTTACATCACAGTGATTCATGTCAACATATGGGGAGCTTTATTAGAACAAGGAGCAGATGAAAAGTGGTGGAATAACACAATGAGAGCAAGGGATGAAAGAGAGGACATTTTATCAAGCAATGTCAATGGGGAACTCTCAAGCCAAGGCATGCTCCCTTCCCCTCCTATGCCCTTTTGTCCCTGCAGTACATCTGAGCCTACACTAACTCATTTTTTTCATACATCTCTGACATGCCTAACACATGTAAAAATAAAAAAAATCCAACCCTAGTTTGGTACCTAACATATTTAAAAGTGTGTTAAAATGTTGAGATTGAATATTTTGGTTTATAAAGAGTCATCTATTTAATGTGTTGTCTGAGGAGTCAAATTAATTGAATAATGTGTAAAAGGATGCAGAAGAGGTGGAGTTTTCACAGTAAAATACAACTATAATGCTGCAGAGGAAATCAATGAGTTAACTCCCAGAATGACTGCTTGATCCAGAAAGGGTTCCTCTGAATTTTCAATTTAAATCCTTTATGAATGAATATATGTCACATGTATTAAAATAAACTTTGCACTCTGTAAAAGGTTCTTGCTGTTGCTTCTGTCATGCCTGAGTTGGATAAATGTTTCCAGTCTTCCCCCACAACCACAGTCACAGCTTGCAGTTGCTAAACTGCACCTCTCAGTGGTTGCAAAACCCTTTACAAACCAACCAAGCTTCTACACAGACACTTCACCCGACACAGGGATGGACCAGGGCACTTCTTTAAGTATTTTGTGCATTTACAGGCAGCATTGATGCAATCCCCCTCACTCATCATCAGCATATGCATCCACACAGTTTTCCTCTGGGGAAGTACTGTTAGCCCTGCCTCATATAAAGGTGGCTTTGGTCATTTCACTTAATCTAAAGCTAAAACCTGTAAAGAGTTTAAAGCAATACAGATCCCTGCTGCTCTAGGGAACTTTCCAGCATCTGTGTGTCACTGCGATCCTCAAAACTCTCTCTGCTGTCTCCTTGCCCTGTAGATGCCTAAAACAACCAGCGCAGAGTTTTTGCTGTTGCAGTGCCGAGGCCATTACCTGTCTCCCCATGGCCACAAAGACCATCTTACATCTGTTGTGGTCAAGAAGCTGAGAGACTTAGTGCACGCGTACATCCCATGAATTCCTCTGCTTATTCTCACACACGAGCTCTCTCAGAGTGCACATACCAGATTAGGAAGCATATGAAAGGTTGTTGATTACTGGACTTTTGACAGAGGATTGCCTGTTGTCTGTTATATATAATTAATAATAATTATATATAATAACAAATTCTACTGTATGTTATATGCATCATGTTATACATGATACAATAATACAATAGATAATTGTATCAAATATATATTATATATCCTATTAATTTATAATCATTATAAATCATAATAATTTATAATCTGCTAGTTAGGGTACTCACCTGGCAAGTGCATGAGGCCATTTTCCCCTCCCAGATTTGGAGCAAAGGTTTAAAATCAGATTTCTTGCTTCCCAGTAACCATAATGTGGGCGCTGTAGATCATTGTCACTCAGATTCTGCTGCTGAAAATGGTTTTCTTTTGTTTGCCTAATTAGAAATTTAATGAAGGTAGTAAGCAGAAGATATTAATTCTGTAGCCTAGAGTCCATACATCTGGGAAGTGGGGGATATCCTGTGAATTTTTAGTTACCCTTGCAAAGTAGAAGGATTGAAACACTTTCAATGCTAGTCAAGATGTTATCTGAAGATGTGGGTTCAAATCACAATATGATATCCAAAAGCTTCAGGTCTTCTGCTCTGCAGGCTGTTATAATTTTTCTCAGTCTCATTTTCCATGATACAGACTCAAATTTTAAAATCAAACAACAGGATAATACTCATATTTGAAAATCCTAGTGATACATAGGAACTGAATTACCTTCAGTTCAGTCTTCAGACATTTGAACATCCTAGCAGGTTATGCAGGTGTTGCTTCACTCAGACACTGCTAGAAAACCTGTTCCCTATTTATCATATTCATTTTCTATAGAATGTAATATCTATATTACAATATATTAAAATAATATACATAATATAATGTAATATAATATAACTTATCAATATTTTACAGCAAGTGATGATTCATTAAACCCCAAATGTTTGTAATAAGGCTAAAATTTTGATGCAGCATTTCCTACCAGAGGTGAGCATAGGTCTGCTTCCTTGTTCTGCTAGGAGAGACTTGTAAAGACCATCGTGATCTCTGAGATGGCAGCAGACATGCTCTACATTTTCAGTATCTGTTAAACTCCAGCAGTGTTTTGAGCTGGGCAGCTTCTCAAAATCTGTCTGGTTGCAAGGAAGGTGGCAACACACACACAAAAAACGTAGCTCATTGTAGAGCTCCTTTTACATGTAACTGGATACACTTGTCCAACAGTATCTATCATGGATGCAGCTCCTAATGTTTAAAGAAATGCATCTATCACTCAAACACCAAAACACTGCAGGTATAATCTGCAGAGCACAGTGCCAGTACTTGTAACGTACAGACACGTCTAACAGACGAAGCTTGTCATCTTCTGTCTGAGCTTTTAATAATAAATCGGACGAGATTGTGATTGCTGCTTTCATAAGGATTTCTTGTGTCTATGAAATACTCCATCTGAAGATATGGCTAGCAATCGCTCAATCTTCCTAATCAGTGGTTGCAACTTTCAGCCTCTTTCTTTATGTCATCTCTGAAGAATTGACTGAAGACAATGTTTTATCAGTACTTCTTACCTATCAACTTAGATCTGGAAGAGATCTTGCGTGGTCTCTCTAGTATAGTTACTGATGAGTGGAGTCTGCATGTTACCTTTCCACAGCAGGAGCCACCAGTGCTACTGACGGCTGAATTGCCTGGTGGTTTTCTGTGATTTTGAGGAGCTTAAAGTCTTTCCCATATCCCTTAGGGTGTGGGTCTGCAGTTCTGCTGGAGTACGGGCTATCTAAGGTTGCTTTTCACTGTTGTAGGCACAAGAAATGTACAAATCCAGGAAAACTGATAAATGTGCTTATAGGTATTACTGCAGCTTGTTTGCTTCCCCCCTTCTAGGTATTTTCAGGTCTCCTGTTCTCTGATGCAAGAGCTCCTTTTGGAGTTTAGATGGGAAAACCAACTAATTTATCAGGACAGTTCCCTGCCAAGGACAAACCTTTACACGTAATGGTCATCAGTCTCTGTCTCTGAGGATGTGGTGGTTTGTCATGTCAGTTTCTAGAGGGCTTTTATTCAGTTCAGAGATAAAAGGCAAATATCTTCCAAACTTAAAAGGGAGCCTGCAGTCTGCTCTGTATGTATGTACAGAGGGGATATATAGGCTACGTTTCCTTTGCCCAACTTTGGGAGTTAGCACGGGCTATCGGCTATTCCCATCTACCTAATTTGGCTAACAAGAGAGTTAAATAGTGTAGATGTGGTCAAATCATGTCTGTTTTAGTCTTCGGGACAGAGAATAAGTCTGAGCCTATAGATGCAACTCTGAGTCCTCAGTAAAATTTAATTCACTGTTTGTTTCACCTTCTCCAGATATTCACTGCAACAGTTTTGTTGATACACCACTTCTGAGTTTGACTGAGTCTATATGATAATTTTCAGCTTTTGTTTAGGGAGATGAATAAGCTTCTCTTACACTGCAGAATGGTGTTATAACTAAGCTTGGGAACATCCGTGTTGTCGTTGGGTTCTCTGACACAGTTGTTTACGCTGTGAAATTGGGCCATGTCCAACAAAGCTCATGAATGCCCTGCCCTTTGCATTTCAGAGTCTTTCTAAATGCACCCCCACATCACCTGAGCCCTGCATAACAACAGGAGAGCATTCCCAATACTCTTAGGATGACCTGACTACAAGTTCTTGATTTACAGGAATTTATCTTGAAAGTGATAACATATTTCTTCTGATCTGATTAACTCTGAAGATTAAATAACATCTTAGATAATGAGAGTAAAATGGCTTAGCTGTTCTGTATAATTATATCAATTCCAGAGCTATACAAAACAAATAAACATAAGCTCCAGTATTCAAGCCTCGTTAGGTTTATGTTGCAACATCTACATTAAACAAAATGACAGATTCAGTCAGATCTTATCATGCTGGTGTTGCAGCAGTTGCTCTGGACAGGATCACACAGTTCTTCATACCACAGGGCTTTTCTGGGAATCGATGGTCCAGATTTCTTCAACAAACAGCTCCACCTCTGCCCTGCAAATATTACCTCTGGTGCTAGCAGGATATTCAACCCCAGGTTAAGCTGGGATATGTTAACTTCTGGCTGCTGGACTGCAGGGATTCCCATGCCACTCCTGTTTCCTTCCCTGAGAAAGAAGATTCAATGAGCAGAAAAAGAGATGGAAGGGTTGGAGAATTTGTTTATCCCATAGGACTGTTCAGTGTCCAACCAGACATTTACCTGCTAGAAGATATTCTTCTACCTGTTTCTTGCTATTTTCTGTCTTCGCAAGTACTGCTGGTACAGGAGCCTTGTTTATGGTATCCTCTCTATAGACCGACCGATATGATTAAGACTTGATAAGATGTCTTTTTTAGGGAAAAATAAAAATGGAAAAGCTTCCTTGTTTTCTAAAGTAGATGACTGAGGCTTTTGAGATTTTACTAGAGTCTGAGGTGCATGGTGGTGAGCTAAACCAAGGAACAGGTTGTGACCTGATGGGTACGGGGGGGCCAGGGAGGGAAGGCGAGCACTCATCCCCTCGTTCCCACACTGGATCTGCTTTGGTGTCCTCCAGCTTCCCTTCTCCAGGACAAGCAAGTCCTTTGGGTACTGCTCAGAGAGCTCACCCCAGGAGCCCCTCTGGAGGGCTGTGTGGGCAGGTCTGCCCCAGGCCTGACTCCTTCTGCCCAGCATCTCCTGCACCCTGCACCCTTGGGCAGGCAACACGTGCTTCCCGATGTGGGTAGTTCACTCTGGTGGAACAAGTATGACCCTCATGTTTCAGATGTTTTGGACTAAATGACCCCTCTCCAGCTCACACGAACGGTAATTATGTCTCAGGAGAAGCACAAGAGTCTGGAGCAGGGGTGCACGGGGTGGTGTAGATTGGCTGTGGGTGCAGCGCGGGTGCAGGTGGCCCACCTTGCACTCACTGATGCCCCTCTCTGCCTCGA
Organism: Syrrhaptes paradoxus; assembly: GCA_013400615.1. Classification (NCBI taxonomy): domain Eukaryota; kingdom Metazoa; phylum Chordata; class Aves; order Pterocliformes; family Pteroclidae; genus Syrrhaptes; species Syrrhaptes paradoxus. The sequence continues at coordinate 106,530 of VZTO01019217.1, read as the reverse complement.
GTGCCGGGGTCAGCCCAGGACCTGAGGGATTTGACAGTGCAGATTCTAGCTCATGAGCATGCTTCAGCCTGGGGACAGGGGGTCAGTGGAGTCAGCACAGATCATAGGTTCACAGGGAAATTCGGGTTGGAAGCGACCTCAGGAGGTCTCTAGTCCAAGCTCCTGCTCCAAGCAGGGTCAGCTGTGAGACTGGAGCAGGTTATGGCCTAGAAATAAAAATAGAGCTGCGAGGAAGGGTTATATAAAGACCAACCAGATTTTGCAGAACAAGAGGAACAAGGCAAAAAAGTTTAAAAGCTGGTAATTTTATATTCCTGAACAGCTATTTCATTTCCATTTTTACTGTGATCCATTTGTTTAATTTTTCTATATAGATTTTAGACTTCGGCTTCATGAATTACATTGGTCTGTAAATAACCCAGAACATCTTTAGACATAAAATAAAGTAATCATAGCAACATTAAAAGCAACCTACATACAAAGAAATGTGATATGCTATTTGTTCACAGTCTAAAGTAATTAATTTCCCCCACTGAAAGTCAGCATTCACTGAAGAGAAAAATAACCTGTGTGTATTCTTTGGTTTTGAATGGAAAGTCTCTAACAAAACCACTTTAAAAATATTTTAACTATTAAACTGTAACTTTTTTCTTTCACATCACAAAATAAAGTTTCATTATTCTATTGACCTGTTCAGGATCTCTGTCCAATGTCTTATGAAAGTGAAGAGAATAAGAATTAAAACACAAACTCAAGTGATGCAGTATGTTGTAGAAAAAAAGGTTAGCTGAAGTCCTTAATCCTTTGGGTGAGACTGGTACTAAGCAATGAATGAGCAGATAGTTTTCATTAGCAGCATTCTGGATTAACAGGCAAAAAATATTTCCAAAACCCCTAAATTATTACATTTTCTAATCCAGGGGTTTGCGCACCATATATGTGGTTGTCCCAGTGACCCCCGTTACAGAGCAAATTTGATCCTTCCAGTTTTGTAGCAGAGAGCATTATGCCCAGACTGAGCTAAAGAGCTTTCCCAAAAGGAGAACACAGTGTGCAAGTGGGCACTGACACACCTGGTCATGCAAAATTTGAGTCTCCTGATATCTCTGTACACTGTGACATTTGGCACCTTGCACAGTCAGTCCTGATGTGTGTGTCGGGGGACATGGGCTGGCATGTTGATTGGCACCATCTCTCTTCCTGGGCTAAACCCCTCTGCGTCTGTAAGAGCAAAGCCCAACCATGGCAGATATTTTGCTGGATGGGAGCATTCTCTTGGGGGGCCCCGCAAATCCAGTGCGGCTCTGGCTTCGTGTGCTTCCTCGTGGTGCTTGGAGCTGCCCTTGATCTGATTTCAGCAGAGCCAACATTTGCTGAACCATTTGTGAATCACTTGACGCTTGCACAGATTTGTTGAGAACACCAAAGTCATTTGCCAGACCACGATGTTCCCAGCTTTTCTTTTTTTCCTTCCTTCTTGAGCCTGCTGCTTCAGCCGACTTAAATTATATGGGCATGGCAGGGGTGAAGAGATAGTCTCTAGATGGTGAAAAATTACACTGTGTCCTTCTCATAGCTTTTCATGCAAAAATGAAGACTTTCTGTTGGATGTATCATTGAATGTTGTTAAGTTATAAACAGCTTCAGTCCCCACTGGCTTCAGTCAGAGATAAGGACATGCAGCACTCAGCAAGTTTGTTTGCTCAGAGATACCATCACTCAAGAAATAAAAATAACTTGCATCCTGTCAGGCTAACCAAAGACTCAGTGCTCACTGAAACTTTACAAAAGCTTTTGGAAGGAGATTAATACTGTAAAGAGCTTAACTTATCACTTGACTAATTATAATTCTTGTATTTTAAAGTCATTTAAACTAAATGCATTATTGACTTATAATTTAATCTTTATTTAACCTTTTTAGATGCTTAAAAGTACTGTAGACAAAGTATGCACACATTGGATTACTGTTGTCTTATTTGAGAGAGGTTTTTATTTTCAAAATATTATCTAGGCATTGCTAACCCTGAATATGCAGATCAATATGACATATCAAAGAGTTAGGTTGCTTCCCTGAGCTTTGCTGTCAACACTCAGCCTTTTATGCTTTTTACTATTATTTGAAAAGGCTGAGATTATACAGTGGTCACTTAGCTGCCCTAGTATGTTTTAAAGGATTTTAGAGATCGAAGAGGGGTGATCAGCAAGGATGTCAGCTGGAAAAATCAACTTTCAATTCCATACTGCTGCATGGAATGTGGAAAAAAAAAATGAATCAAAATCTTTCCTTTTCCAGACAAAAAAAGACAGATAATAGGCTTTTAATGAAGACTTAAATAATTTTACACATAATTTGAAGTGGTGACACTTCCAAAACTTTCTGCTGGCAAGTTGTCACCTAGTGTGGGTCTCGTGTTTGCAGCCAGTGTGTATAAATACAGCACATTTTCTTCCACGTGTATATGAATTATCCTTCCATGTGAAACTGGACTGCCCCTCTACATGAACTATTTCTGTTCTGCCTGGCGCTGCAGGTCTGATTGACCACAGGTTTGAAGCCTGGCCTGTGACCACTGTTGACACAGTGCGTAGTTCTTTGTGACTGAACATGATAAATGATGGCAATGCCTGTGGAAATGGGGGCTGCATTCACTAGCACAACAGCAGCAACCTTTTACTTTCTTTGCCAGAAAGACATTGCTATTCATCCCTGGTTTAGCACTGTGTAGCTTGAGGTAAGGAGTATTAGATTATTGGCAAAGCCATTGGACTAAAGCTTTGCGCTGTGCAAGGTTGAAGTGCATTTACTGACATATGTGGTTGGTATTTTGTTTGTTCTCAGTCAGAGCACGTAAGCCCTGCTGTCCATCATTTCCCCTCCCTTCTCTCAGCTCTCCCACTCGGTTATCGCCCTCCCTCATTCCCTCGCTGCTGTCTTTGGCCAAGCTTTCAGCAGCCTGCAGGGGAAGCGGCCTCCCTCATCACACTTGTGCTAATTGGGGCCTGATGAGAGCATTTGCTTTCCCCCCTGTGCTTATGGCTCCCCAGCTGGGGCTCTGGCTCGCTCTCCCCTTTCCGTGTCTCTCTGCTGTTCCAGGAGGAGAGCAGATGCTCCCTTGCCGAGAGCAGCTGGCTGCTATCACTGCCATGTCACGGACTGGCTTGTGCTCCCTGCCACCTGGCTGGGACACTTGGGGTCCTTGATCTGGATCTTACTCTGCAGGGATAGTCTCAGGCTGCAGCAGAAGTCATCTCCCTGAGAACAAAAATAACCTGTTGTGTCCCAGTCACAGTGCTTAAAACCCTTCAAGACCAGGTAGTATCAGTATTGAAAAATACACGTGGATCAGTGCAAAGAGTGCTGTGAAAATGGCTTTTTCATATTTAAATGGTAACATGGAGTCTGAAAAGAGCCATATCCGATGGCTAAGTGCAAGTAGGGCCCTCAGGAATGCACAGCTCCGTTACAGGGGTAATCCATTGGCGTGGCTACGTCAATTTTGATTCAGGTCGGGTGGGGGTTTTTCAACCCAATCTCCTGATAATCTACTCTTAATACACTTTGATTTGCATTTCAGAGTGATCTCAGATTTCCTGGACTGGATTCTTTTTGATAAAGATAGACCAGACCACCAGAGCACCATACATCCCAGCTACTAGCGGGCAGTCGATGGGACGGGGTCCAGCCCGGGCAGCAGGTCAGTGGGTGTGCTCCGCCTGTGCTGCGCTGCCTGTTGACCTTACCCCTGTGTTCGCCAGAGCAGCAGTTCCTGGCTCGACTTTCCCCAAGATTGCAGTAAGAAACTGAGCTCCAGCCTCTAATTTCAGGCTGCCTGACTAAGCTGGTCCCCCTTCTCCAAACACTGGTTGTGGACCTGTGTGTTTACGCGTGTGCGCTGTGCTGAAGGGAGAGCATCTTCAGAGCCTTTCCAGAGACCTGAGAGCTTCATTCCCACTTGGCTCCTGGAAGCAGGGTGCTGCCAGGGACTCCCCACTGCGTACATCTGCAATCCAGTTAATCCTCCAGCTGGTTTCTTCACTCCTTTTGATTAGATCATTAATTCCTGGGAACGGATCTCGTTTAATAACATGATATAGGAAATTTTAACTTCATGGTAAGAAGTCACTGAAGCTTTGTTTTCCTTGCAAGCAGAGGAATGCTAAATTGGTCATCTTTAGCTTTTAGTGCACTCTTTGTAGAGCAGCTTGTGGCCATTTGCTCTGTGGTCCCTGAGGCCACACACGTAGGCCCCCTGACAGCTCCACGTTAGTTAGAGCCTGATCCCAGCTTTCTCGTGAGCCAGCAGAAACCATGCATTTTTGTCAAGTACAAGGAGTTCTCCTAAGCAAGTGGGTTGGGATGGAATAAAGGAAAACTGTTGTCACTTAGATGTTTTTTAACTTAAAATATTACAATTAGCTTTAATAGTTTTATCACTTAGCTGTATCAAAGCAGCTGAGGTTAGTAGAAGGTGCTGAACACTCCTTTTGAACAATGCTTCCTTTGAGCTATTTATTCATGCAGTGCTCTGCTGGAATGCAACCAGCAAAAATGATATCTGATGGGCTTATGCAAAGCCCACTTAAGGTGTATTATGTTGTCAAGCCAGATCTGTAAACTAGCTCTTTGAGAAGGGGGACTATGTCTTTGATCTTAAATCTTCCAAACTTGTCATGTAAACTGAGGGGAAACCCATCATTTAGTCTTTTTTCCACATCTCTCCTGTGCTACAGTGAGCCTTCAGACCAGGACAGTCTGAAAACCAATGATTAATACATTTAAATAATCTGTTATGGATCCATATACTCTGTGGCTGGATTCACTTCGCCTAATAGTACTGGTGGGGTTCAGCGAAAGAGTAAGTGTTTAGTGTCCCCATGTAGATGTAATGAGTCTAAAGTGCAGCATTGGTCAATGGAGATCTAGTCGACACAATCACTAGAGAATTGTGTAGGTCATCCTAAAGTCAATCTGAGTTTAGCTGCTTAGAAGTGGGCCTCCTGCACCATTTGAGATGCTTCAGGGTTATCCTATGGGATCTCCAACTGCTGCTCTGGAAGGACCTTGGTGGTTTATGGGATACGTCCCATATTTGATAGCTCCATGAGGCCACTTTGCACATCTTGCTGTGACTCAAATGACACCAGATACCTGTGCTTAGGGAACTTGGTCCTGGTGTAACATCAACACTGTAGACTTCTACATTTGAACTGGTCTTCCTGCATCATTCTGCTCTGCTCCCATTGCTTGCTAGTGCAATCTGTTTTATTGCAAGATGAACTCTGCTTTGTAATACCTCTTTTACTCCATCAGGACTGCCCATGTGATGAGTCCCTATGCAAATATCTGCAGGTTTTTCTGGGAATGCGCCTGATTTAGGAGGATGCATGGAGAAGTCTGCAGAGGGTGATGCTGGATGTAGCCCTGGCGCCGTGCCAGGAAGTCTCTCCAAGCCACACCCTGCTCCCACACCACTGTTCCTGTCGTGAAACTACACTTCACCCTTTGGTCAGGGCTTTTAGCAATTTTTCAGTATGTCCTTGGCTGACACTGCTGCCAAGTTCACCCAGAGTGTGGCACAGGCATGACAAGCCCAGTCCTGCCCTGAATTTCCCCCCAAAAAAACAGTTCAAGGAAGATAAGTTTCAGCAAATAAACATAGCAACAGCATTGCTATGTTTAGATTGTCAATGTTTTGTTCTGTTTTGGTTTTTTTGTCCTGGATTATCCTGAGTTTCAAGCAGACGATTAAAACAATTTTCAGTTCTTATGCAGTCTTGCAGCCTGCGGACTATGTCAGTATTAAAATAATAACAGTACTCTCTAGCTGAGGGCTCTCAAATCTACTGCTTCCATCCTTCTCTGACCTGTGTTTTCAGCCATGGCTGGTCAGATTGGAAGTTCTCTTGAGTGTTTTTTGCTCCGTCTAAGAATATCCCTGCATGGAAAAGGCATTCTGTAGAAAACCAAGGTGTGAATTTCCAGTACAAATAGCACAATAAGGGTGTCTTGTTCCCTATCCTGGTCACATCTGCACTGACAGGGTCAGTGGCACATTGTTCTCTGTGTCCGTGCTTCATTTGTCAGACACGGACCAGCTCTGCTCTGAAAGTGGCGTAGGCACATCGTTGCAGCGCTGAGTGTGAGCCAAGGTGCTGGTCTGTGCTGACACACCCTGTGAGCTTTGTGCGTATTGACTTCATTCCTTTCCAAAATTCACTAAGCTAAATGACACAAATAAATTTTGAACAAATTGTCCACCTGAAAATCAGCACAACTGGTCATTCCAGACCACCTCCTCCTAAAAAAAGGTCCTAAGAGAAAATCTCCTGGCTTTGTGTTTCTGGAAGATACCTTGTCACTCTGCTTAGTTTTCAGCAAGATACAGAACTACTCACAGAAAAAAAGGAACTGCATTTGGGAATGTAAAAGGATCATACTGCTTTCCTAGGAACACCACAAAGACACTTTGTTCAGTGGCTCTGTCACAAAAATGAAGGGGGTTGAGGGCTGCTCCTGTGTAACCTTTATAACCGACTGATCCACAGCCAGCTCTTCTGCGGGTGTGGATAAGGACTTGAGATATTTGTTCTCTTTCTTCATGAGGGCCTGGAACAGATCTAACAGATCAGTTTGTGTTCTTATGCCTTGGCTTGTGACAAGCTTAGAAGAATCCGAATCTTTGTGTTTATTCTGGTTATACATATTTTTAGATAATGTTGTCCTGGCAGTGAGCATGGGACTCTTTCTCTTCTCTCTGTTATGTCTCTACTGTCAAAGCTTAAATTTCTGTCTCTGCTGAAAGGGCTTTTCCCACCTGCTTGCTTACTCAGTTTCATGAGACGGGTTCAAGAGGAGGAACCACCTGGGACGCAGCAGGCTGCTCATGCAGTGAGCAATGTTTTGTCTTTTTGTTTTGCTCACATATCTAATAGGGCCCGGCTCTTTAACACAAGGGTAGATTAGAGCTGCCTGGTTACACTAAGTGCTTGTACAGCCAACGACTATTTTACATTTGGCCTGAAGCTCAGCCTTTTCTCTCCAGGCTAGTGTGGATTCCTCATACTGCTGCAACACTTTCAGAAGTCCACATCACACAATATCTTATCTATCATGTAAAATGCATTACATCTTTCTTCCTTGAGCTAATATTTATGTTTCCATCTACGCAATTTCTCTCTACATATTTTTTTATTCTGAGAAACTGTATTTTTTAACACCCCCCTCCCCCCCCAAACAATAAATCAAAAAATATCTGATGCTTTATGTTTGGCTGTTTGTTTAGCTGGGTTTCATAATGATGTGCTAATGGTCCTCAAGTGCTGTCAGCATAGTGTGTTTTTTTCCCATGCCACTCCATTTTCAGCTCTCCATAATTCTTTGAATTTAGGTCTGCTAGCTGAGAAAATCCTGTCGCAAACAGAGGATCTTTAGATGGTAAAAGGCACAGATAATTAATGTCTTTAAAGACATTCAGAGTGAGCATACACTACAAGAAAGTGAGGGAGAATGCCAGGAGCTGTCAGTTTGCTAATCATGGTTTATTTGACCAGGGCTATTAATGACATTCTTTGTAGAGTTAATTTCTCACTTTTCTTTAGCTGAAGCCCAACTAGAAGATATGATCACCAAGATTCCATTTCTTCTTTTTTTTACATACAAGGACAATATGCACCTTTAAAATAGGTTGCAGACACATAGAAACCATATCATGGTGTCAGATATTTAAGGAGATTTTCTTCTTTCTCCTAGAAGATGCCTTATAATATAGCTCATAATAAAGTAGGATTAAAAGCAGGCTGTCTTCTCAGCCAAATTCATAGGTGACATGTATAATGGTGGTATAAGTTACACATAAATGATCTGCTGTGTTAAAGTAGGAGGCTTAATGTAATGAACACAGGAGAAGGATGGGTTGTAGGAGAAGAAGCAGAAAAATGTATGTAATAAAACCATACGAAGGACTCTACTCGATCAGACCAAAGACCCACGTTGCCTAGTATCCTGCTGCTGGTACACCCAGGAACCTGGCAGGGATACTGCCATACGTCTGTACCCTCTGATATAAGCACATTTATTTTCATTAAGTTACAGGTTGCCTACATTGTGCTTCTCCTTAACTGGCTCATCTTTTGCCAATCTTGCAGCTTTCTGTGGATTACCTGGAGAATTTTTTTTTAATGGAACTTTCAGAAATTCTCCTGAGCAACACTCCTGAGCAAAATTAAAATAAAAGATGGGAAGATCCCACTGTAAGTACAGATAAGAAATGTATGTGATAATTTATCAAAGACAGGTTTCAGGGAAAGTCTTAAAGAACGGACAGAAAGATTGCAGAAGGGAAGATCTTCATGCAGTGGAACAGAGGATGGCAGAGGTTTGACATTAACACAGAATTCCACCATAATCTGGCACTTAAGGTGTGATCTCTTAGCCTTGGTCTGTAATGAAATATATATTAGTAGAGCATGAAATTCCTACGGCAAATGTGACATCCGTGTTTACTGGCTGTTGTCTAATGCTAACGCTTCTGAGTCTGTAGTATCCTCAACTAACCCAACACTGTTTTCTGGAATGTGACTGAGTACCTGACAGGAGGGTTTGCCATAGAATTTTAAAAACAATTCATAGGAAAGCAGCAACACAGAAAAAGGACCGCCTAACTGCTGTTTATTTCATACAGCTAGAAATAATGCATAGAAAATATCGGTGTGTTACTTCTACAATGACAGCAAGGCCATAAAAGTTGAATGATTACATAAAACTAGAAATCATTTTATAGATGGTAAATGGAGCAATAACAGTATCTAGCAGATACAGTCATTTTACTCTTGCCATTAAAAAAATGCCTACAATACTCAATTTCTACACCATTTAGATGGAAAGCTAGCCTGGATAACTCAAACTATATTTATATGACATAAAGTAGATCTGGGAAAACGTGTGTGACAGCAGTAAGTACCCCTGCAGCTCGCTCCAGTGTTTCTCAGACCTTAAATGGAGTACCGAATTGGGCCAACATACAATGATGCTGAGGCTCAGGAGCCAATGTATTTGTGCTGCTTTCTTGTTCTTGTCACCAATAGCAATTCTTCTCTCTTCTGGATGTGATACCGTTACACAGGGACAAAATAGTATTTGTTTTAGAATGTTTGGAAGGGCTCACAGCCCAGGGTTCCTATTATTAGTAAATTAGTATCCACTGAATTGAACTAACCTATTCTAAATTGAATGGCATTTTTGTAGAGGCTTCAGGAACAATTATATTCTCTGCACTCATCTGAGTATGGAAAATGTCTCCAGGTCCACTCCTCTGGGTGGTGGTGACTCCAAAGTGAGTAGGAAGACTATGGTTGTCTTCTGGTTCTTTCCCTAGTGTGGTATAACTTGCTGCCGCCCATTTTGGGCTTTGGTGTTATATTGAACAACCAGCCTTAAAGATCATCTGAAAATGGTCACTACGAAAACTACTTTTTTTTTTTTTTTTTACACATGGGCATGCCAGATTCTTTGTTCTACTGCACAAAATAATTAATAGTTCTCTCATCTAAATGAGTGTGTGTGCTTCAAATGTAGTAGCCATCCCTGAAATAACAGATGCAGTTAGGTATGCTCACAGTGTAACCAGTTCATGTGGTTAAAATTAAACAAGTATAGGCACTTTCACAGGTTGCAGTCACCAAGATGTCATTATACACCCCCAGTAACTCTACAGTTCAATGATCACCTTTCTTGTGTATAAATAAATAAAAGCTTCTGGATTAAAAAATGTTTTTGAAGAGCTGTGAAGGGAGAGTGACATGGCAGGAAACAAATTTTCCAACTTCAGCAGAAGCAGCTGGAGTGTGGACAGAAGAGCAGTGCTGGCACAGGGGATTTGCTGGACCAGTTCTGTCTCAAAGGGTTTTGCAGACCTGCGCGAGCACAGACAGTGTTCCCATGTCCAGTGCTCAGGCGACAAGACAGCCCAAACAGCTGGGTAACATGCTGGTAACCCAAGAGAGATGGGGATGCAGCTGTCCCATGGTGGCTGCTGCTTCACTGGTACCTTTCCTTTTGACTAAAGGTTTCAAAAACCTGGAGTTTAGCTCCCTCCTGATTTAGGACATGAAGCATCCTTTCCTTTGATGGTTTCTCTGCTTTGGATTGTGCATTCATCAATGCACCAACTTGTAAGAAAGATTAAAGGGAGCGTCCTCCTCCTTTTCAGTTACCTTTTCATGAATTTATAACAGGTTAATTCAAGCTTAAAGCCAAAATCACAGTCTGTGTTGGCAGTTAATTTGGTTCAGCACAGAGTGGTGCTGTGAAGCTGTTTTTCTACCTGTTGATGCTTGGAGTGGAATAACCTATGAGGCAAAGTAGAACAGCCACAGAATATTTCAGTGGTTCAGGCTAACAAGTTTTTGGTGTGCAGCTTTTGGGGCACAGGATCCGACTCATACCTGTAAGAGAAACGCTGCTGATGCTCCAGAGAACTGGAATGATATGAACTCTCTCAGTGTTATAACGTAATTTCATAAAAGAGATTTGAACCCACAGGCTTCATCTATTCCAGTAAACCAAGTGTGCTGGCACTACCCAGCACTGGGTCTGACCAGCTGGGGCAGCCCATGCACATGGCGTTGAACTTGACCGTCCTCCCAACCATGAGGACCAGATGCAGCCTGCGTTTGGCCAACTGCCAAACCATGCCCCAAACAGTTTGGGAGATTGCTGGTCAGCTGAGACTCAGGCGTGCCAGGGACTGTTCAAACAGCAAAGGCAACTGAGTTGCAAAGCTTGAGACCATCTGATTTGCCATTACAGAGATAATCACAGTGTGTGTTTGGGAAAGGCTCCGGTGACGGTAATGCTAAGGGACTTTAGTCCATATATGACCGACCATAAAAGATTGTTCTAACTCGCCAGCTTCTCTGATGAGCAAAAGGTATAGCTGGTTCTGTTGGGTTTTCAGAAGTTTATCAAGCAAAGCCTAACTTGCCCTTCTGTGTTCTGGGAAACCCACTGATACACACAAAATCAGGACAAAATGCAGCTACTCTAGTTCACGTGTTATTGACTTATTGAGTGCTCTGGGTCAGTTTGTTTGACAATTTGTCCTAGTTGTGAGAGCACATAAAAGACAGTGCAAAGCTTTGTGGAGGACTCAAAGGAAGGAGGCCAACTCCTGTTGTTAAACACAGACCAAGCAGACCTTTTGATCTTTAAGATGCAAAGGAGATAGAGTCCAGTGGAAGCTGCTTGATCTGCTGAGGGTTATAAAGGATGTCCCACGTGTCTCTGAAACTCTTATTCAAATTTACAGCTGCCACTACCGTTTAATTTCCTGGGTAGCTAAAATGTTATCAGGTCATGAGTTAAAATACCTAAATTCCACTTTTTGACAGACAAAACAAGATTCAGAATTGGAATTTGAGTGTGGTGTGCAGAGTGCGCAGAATGTAAGCCTTGCTGTGTTGTGAATTGACACGAATATTGTGGGATGTACCCCATCCAGTGCAGTGCTTTGGCAGCTTATGCCTTGGAGTCTGCATTAGTTGGAAGTCTTTTATACAGAGGCTTCCTCCTTGGATGCTGCCTTAAGGGAATGAAGGATTGGTTTGTAACAATGGACGGAGAACTGAAGGTCGAGAATAAATACTGTTTACTAAAACATGTTCTGGTGCTTAAACTGGTGCTGGGTGAGCTCACTCACAGAGCAGAGTTTAGGGAAAGGAAGAGGGAAAAACTTGGCAACTTAATTAAAATGATTGGTGGTGTGTGTAGGGAAAGGAGAGAAGGACAAGGAAAGATCCTGCTAGTACAAGAAGGGTAAGTACTGGAGAAGATGAATCTTACTTTCAAAATAATAACTGTGTCTTGGTCAAGGATCCCCATAAATCTGCAATATAGCCTAGGATTTGAGAACTAAATCCTTTTTCTTTCTGAAATAAATTTTTCAGACAATATTTTCGGAGCTCTTTTGAAGACAGGAAAAACATAACTACTATGTATAGTTTTATTCAGCTAAACTAAAATTGTATTTTTGAGCAGTCATTTGGCTTATTTATTTGGAAAGATCTTTCTGACACCAGTAAATTGTTATTCAGCACCAGGCCTTGCATTTTGTTCAGAACTGCCCACTGACCTGACAAAAGTGCATTTTGTTAAAGCACCTGCTTGGAAACAACATTCTGCATGATCTTTGCCCCTTTGTCTGTTGTTGTAAAAATAAGTTACTGGTTACTTCATACTTTTCATTACTAAGATGGGGCTATTTTTTTTTTAATTTTTATGAGCATAGTTAGTTATCCCAAAAACTTTGGAACACCATGCTGAGAAATGTGTCATAGGTAGACTACATATGGAAAATGTCTCTGCAATTCCCCCCCCAGCACATAGGCACAGTCCTCACCCTGCCAGGAGGCACTGTCAGAGCCCCCGTCTGACGCTGACACCAGCCCATGCTGGATTTGACATGTGGCTGCCCTGAGAGAGACAGAACAATAAATCACTGTGGGGAAGTTTTTAAACTACTTTTTTTGGTGAAATTGTAGGTGACACAGATCCTGACATATTTAGCACAAGGGGAAACAACTGCCAACTCTCTCAAGAGGCTGCTTTGTAATTGCTCTCACCAAAGCACTGTTATTATCACCAATAAAAGGGCTGGAGCTGAGAAAACAGCACTCATGTTTGGGAGCTGAGTGTGCAAGGGGAAATGGAGTAAATAAGCAGATGTCAATGGTTGTCAGCATCTGAATTCTCCAGTGGTAGTGATACAGAGGGTGGAATGTTAATTGGTTTTCTGGAAGATGCCCTCTAATATGGGAACTGCTTATATGAACCTTCTGTAGTCCTACAAAGTTTTATTTGAAATGCAAACCCATGCTTTCTCATCAGTGCATACCAGCCAAGAGTGACTTTTAATTTCATGTTTCCCTGCAGACTTTCACCAAATGTTAATAAATGATTGTACACAGCACACTTGGTCGAAGAAGCCACCTCAGAAAAGGTCACAGAAGCACTTTATGCCATAGTTTGTTTTGAGATAGCATCCTGGGATCCAAAATTAATTTGTATTCATGCAGTTTGTTTTTTGTGTGCTTGCATTTGTGTGGGTTTCCACATATTAAACTTATTTCATGTACAAATCCTTTGCTGCCTCAGCAGGTCACAAGTGTATAATCTCCATGGTGTGGTGGGAGAAGCTCTAGTGTGGCTGCCCAGCCCCGCTGTTGCCTGCAGGTCAGGGTGCTGGTGGCTGAGGTGGGACAGGAGGATATTCAGGACCTGTTCTCTTAGGATCTGCATAGATGCCCACTGACAGGAAGTGCACTGAGGAATTTATAGTTTGAAGTATGAGGTGAATGATGGGAAAAAGGAAGAAACACACTCCAGGTGACACAAGAGGTACAGGCAGACCTAGAAGAAAGATCCCAGGACCATCAAGTATTATGCAGAACCCACCCCCCTTACATCGCACTGCCTTTTTGGCGTCCCATGCACAAATGACATCTGATATGAGAGGCGACCCTTCTTTGCCTCTCAGATTCTATGCCAGAGGTTGCTGGTAGCAGAGGTCTACATCTGCTCTGGGGTTCACAGCACACCCTTCACATCTGAGCTGGCAAGGCTGAAATGACTGCAGTGAGTTTTGAAAAGGAACCTGCACAAAGTACCCCTTGTCCTCTGCCCCCACCGAGCACCTGTGATGGGCATGGGGACTCACCTTCCGCTCGTTGCTGTGCCAGCTGCTCCCAGCTTACCCGCTGCGGCACTGAGGGCAGAACAAGGCGTCTTCCTCCCCTGAAACAACCCAGCTCCTGCAACCGTGCCGCAGCTTTCAAACTCACATTGCTTTGCTGGATTAAAACCTTACCCACAAAGCCTGATATTTCATTTGGGAAATGAGAGAGATATACACAGGATTGTGCATTCTTGCCATCTTATATCATCAATCTTCTTCCCTTTGAATTTTTCTGAGTAGGAGCTGTATTGGGATTGTGTCAGACAAGCGGAACTTGGAGCTGAGCAAAGCTTTCAAATGCTTAACTTGAAAACATGAATCACGCAGAAATGAATGTACAATAACATGCAATCCTTTCTGATTTTCATTTTCCAAGATAATTAACAGGGATGAAAATATGTTCATATTTTGCTTCAGATAGTTCAAATGATGCTTGCCAACAGAAGTTACACTTGTATCTTTGGAGGCTTTTTTGGATAAAGTAGTATTACAGAGAACTATTTTACTTTGATCTGTTGGGCTGAGCTTTGATTTCCCCAGCTCATGCACACAACTCTAGGGTCTCAGTAGAAAGAAATAAGAACACTGGAAAAATGCAGCGTACGTCAAAAATATCTGAGGACTTTGTTGGGGATGGAGGATGGGTTGTGTGACACTGTAGGAGAGAGAGACAAGGAAGAACTGTCTGGGATGGGATTATGGTGGAGAGAAGGGAGGTGCAAGATCCTGCTGCTGGGGACACATCAGGCAGTAGGAAAGAAAGCTCTGGGAAACCACGTTGGCAAAACTATTCTTGCTAGTATATTTGAACCCTAACCAACTACTAACCTTTGAAACAAGGAACAAGACTTTTGAAGTGGTTATGGGAAAGATGAGAAGCAATAGAGATTTCCAAAGGAGGAAGCAGAGAAATAAACACCCAGAGTCTCTTCTGCTTTTGACAGCTGACTAGCCAGCCCCAGGACATGGTGAATCAAACACTGACAATAAACGTGGAACTAAAGATTCTTCTAATCTCCAAGGCTCTAATTTTACCTGTACCAGGATATTTAAAAAGATATCACAACCTCTGGAAGGAGGCAATAGGAAGCTTTAAACTTTAACAATGAGCTATTTCTTTTCTGGCAGAGGAAAGAGCAACTTAATTACCCTGTTCTGCTTTGCCATGGTGGGGTTGCTGCTAAAAACAAAGGGCTGAGCAGGGGTGGAGGCTTAATAGAGAAACCAACGCCGAGCTGATTCACTCTGTTTCAAGAAACAAATTATTATTTATTTGCTGATATCAGTTTTGCCACTAGCTCTAAGGAGAGGAGCAAACACACTTTGTGTTTCATCCATCATCTGAAAGTCCTCCCTTAAAAGGCACAATTCCTCTGTTCTTAAATAGAGATTATTTATTTGCAGGGTTGAAAGCATTTTTGCTGCTGTGCTGCCCCCTTGCCTATGGCCAAGGTCTGATACTGTTGAAACTCTTCTAGACCTGACAGTTTGTATTTTTAGTGGACAAAGATTTGCTGATTGTGTCATTAAGCTTTCGTGTACCTTCTGCACAATTTTCGTCACTGTCAAGAAACTGTAGTCCCATGTAATGATTTTAAAAATATAAAAATAGCCATTTCCAGGTAGCTGGTTCTGTAGATAACTTGTCAGAATAAGCTTTTAGAAGTTAAGGGGTTTTTTTTTAGTAGTTTCATTTTTGCCATTTTTTAGCTAGAAATGTCTATGGTCATTCAATCGACCATTTTATGCAGCAAATGCAAGCCTGATTCCTGCTGTTGTTGCACACCCAAAATAAAGTGGATGGCTACCACAGATGTTCAGCCTCTTAAAAGGAAATTTTGCAATTCTTATCAATTAATATGTTGGCTGAAAAACTAATTTATTTTGTAGGTTTTCTTTTTAGTTTGAAGGATCACTACCCACTATCATTTTTTTGTGCCTATTAATAAATAATCTTCACCTCGAACAGTTTATCTTATTCAAGTATGGACTTTTTCTTACCAAAGGAAAAAGAAAACAGAAGTCCTTTAAGCATGCCAGATAACCATTTACAAAGGACTATTTTCTTTATCTCACTGAAACTTCAGACAGGAGTTGAGTCACTTAAAGAAGGAATTCTGATGTCAGCATTATAAAAGTATACATTTTTCTGCTGGGGAAAGTTCATAAACTTGGAACTTTTTAAAGCTTTGCTAGCATCAGATAAAAGCCTGTGAGGAACAAAATCCTGGACTGAGATACTTGTTTATTATTCTTCACTTTTGACATTTTATGGTCCCACATAGACTAGGTAAGTAATTTTATCAGAGCTAATTCTAGACAGATAATCAAGCAAAGTGTGAGTACAAACATTGCCACTGTGGGACTCCATCCCCTTGAGACTTCATTCACATTTCCTTTCTCTGAACCTTCCTTCTGTGTCCCATCTCTGTCCTCCACATCCTGTTACCTCGATAAACATATAGCATGACAAGGTTGGGGGATAAGGGGCAATCTTTTTTGAGAATAACTTCTGTATTTGAAAGAAGTAGATAAGCTTTTAGGCGCACAAGTTCTTCTTTGGATATAAAACAGAAACGGCAAGCTTCAGAGCTAAATCCTAGCTACTCTGTATTTAATTAGATATGTAAATCATTTAAGACAGCTGAGAGTGGCTGGGCAGTTTGAACCTGAGGAATAGCATGGGGCATGCTAGATAAGAAGGTGATTGTCACTTACTGAAAGAAAGAAAAAAAAAAAAGAACAGGTAATGTATTGCCTAAAGAGGAGGGAAGGCTAATGGGGGGAGGGAGGAGAGATATCACAGTGTGTCATTAGAAACATCTCTGTTGACTCACAGTGTTATGGATGTTAGTTCCTAGCATCATATTTTGAAAATGTTTTGTATACTTAGTAAGGAAAGAAACAGAAGAGGAAGCAGTGAAACAGAATAAGAAAGAGTGACTCCTCTGCACCTGAATGGTTGGAAGGCAGTGATCCTCTAGGGCAGGACTCGAAAAGTTGATGCAATGCCTAAAAAGTAGAAACAAAACAAAACATTACAGGAAAAGAAAAAGAGAAGTTTGTTTGTGGCATGAGCCATTGTTTGAGACGGAAGCAGCTCCACAGCTGGTCAGCTGCAGGACAAGGTGCAATACAATGATTTTCACAGTTACAAAAACTTCTTGCAGAGTTCTTTTATATGACACCGTGTGCATGTGCCTAAAGGAGAATTGCCTAGACCAGCTACGTGGGCAAGAGAGGAAAATTCTTTACAAGATAACAGGAATAATAAAGATTATGAAGATGTGATTTACCAAGAAACAATTATTGTAGAGAGGCTCTAAGTGAGATAAACAGTAAGACAGCTTGTTCATTGTAGCCCACTGTGCATTGTATATCATAACTGCACCTTACTGATATGCCAATGCTTCCAAAAAGCTTTACCCTACTGTTTCTCTTTTTTCTCTGTAAACTCATGAATCAGGGACGAGATCATCCTGTGTTGATGGAGATCCAAGCACAATCATTGAAATTATTTTGCTAGTTACAGCTCTGTAGAAAGTCTTGCCACAATAATGTCTGTTCTATAGATTATCTTCTGACTTAAAAGCCATTTAAAAGCCTTATGAGTCAACACTTTGGCACAGCGCTATTTATAACCCACTCCTCTATATGGAGACTATCTGATTATGTTTTGTATTTTGACATTTAAAAAAGCAGAGGCTTCCCAGAGCTGAATGCACAATAGCATTAAATAATTTACCATTGTTTGAAAAAGGCTTTCAAATGCAGCCCCTTCTCCAGGTGCCTCTGAGGTGACTGTTAACTGTCTGCCCACCGGTGTGAAACCTGGAGGACAGTGATGCCTGGTGTCAGGCAAGTTCCCCTGCACATGGGGATCAGTCTGCTGATCCATGAGCCATGGACTTGGCTTGTTACTGTGTCAGCTGAGTTACTATGAAGACTGTCATGCTAAATTACCAGCAGCAGAGGCGATGGATAGAACTTGTAGAAATAAAATTCGTACCTCACTCAAATGCAAAATACCCTAAAAGGAACTTAGCTTTAGAGAAAAGGGAAAATTAAGAGCTGTCCTGTGATGCCTCATGTCTGAGGGGATTTCTCCTGCTTATATTCAAAGACATATGGACTTTTCATGCCCTTCATTGTCTCAGGACTATTTCACAATAATAGGAATCTTCTAGCAAGAGTTTGAGCACTGCTATAGATTCAAGAGAGAAGTGGGCTGAATCCCAGCTCCTGGGCTCTACAGGTTGACTGCAGTTTTCTGCAGTATCCGAGAACTGTAACTACAGAGAAGAGCTGCTCTCCCATGCCTCTGCCCACAGGGAGTTTCTCCCATAAATCCTGCAGCCAGTATGGCCACATCCCCACATCTGAAGCTTTGCACTGTGCTTTAGCATCTCTCCCCACTGCTCGGTAGAGCCATTCATTGCTCCACCCATCCCAGGCTAAAGGCTCTTCTCCAGACAGCAGACTGCACTGCATTCATACAGGCCCAGGGACTCAGCTGATGGACATGGATTTCCCAGACAGTCTTGCTGTGGGAATTAGAGCCGGTCCTGAGCAGAGCCCGAGCAGACTCTGTGCCTCTGAGCCACCCCTTGCCTGTGGGAATAGTGCACTGAAGCAGTCATTAGAAGAGAAAACTTTTACCACAAAAGATAAAGACAGAAAAGCACTGTTGCTTGTGTCACTCCAGCAGCTTTCTCCAGCAGCATCAGTCCTACACAGAGTCTTATAGGGATGTTTGGATGAACCCAAGCCAACCTTTTATTCACAGGGTGTTTGGCAGGAGCCATAGCTCTCAAGCCAGCCACAGCTGGAGTCACTTGGCACTCTGCTCTCAGCTGTGGTAGGTGTATATCCCACCCCTGGCTGGCGTCACTCCCAGAAATACCCTGTGAGTAGAAGTGACACTGAAGAGATTTGATATGTGTGTTACATGCTTTTTCCCAAGTTTTTTTTGTTCCTAAACTGTATTCTCCAGAGCTCTCCAAAGCTGTCACAGAGCTTAAAGTTATTTCTCTGTCACAGAAAACTTCCTGCTGGCTGTAAACCACTTCTGAGTTTTACTAGGGTTGTCAGTCAATCTCTGGAAGAACACAGTTCAATAAAGTGCACCAGGACCCAAAAATCATTTCTGGCAGAAGACACCAGCATGAAGGGTGATTCACCCACAGGAGGATTAAAGTAAATTATGAAGCAACCTGGAAAGCTGAGAGCAGTGGAGACTGCAAGAAAGGAAATACGATTTTGTATAGTAGGAACTTGACATGTGAAGGGAAATTCAGATCAAGGTTAGAAAATTATGACTGACCATAATCAAACAACCGCATCCATCTCACTAAAGCAAGTTTATTTTTAGCTCGTTACTTTGATATTACTTTCTCATGTATTTATGCTATATCTTTATTCTTAGATAAAGAAACTTGAATAAAACTGTTCATCAAAGAAGGTTTACTTTATCCATCCTTTGAGGTGCGCTGGTCATATGTGCACTCAAGCAGCAGGGGATCTTTCCCACGGTACTGTAAACTGGAGGATTTTGTAGCTGGCAGTAGCTGCAGACCCATGCCTGAGGCTGTCTCCTGTGCACCTGCCTCCCGTGGCTGCCACAGGGGCAGATCAGGGCATCCTGGCAGCTCCTCCAGATGCAGAATCACAAAATTAATTGTGATCTGAAAGAAAGGGGTAGGAGCACAGGCTGTGACTGTGCACATCAGTACTGCATCAAGGAAAGTGGCTGCAGGTAAGAAAGTCTCTCTTCTCTTTCATGTGATTAGCTACAGGCACATTCACACTGTGGGTCACTCTCTGAACCTTACCTACTTTCCCAGCACGCTGCTGTCAAAAAGGCTTTGGTCTTTGACAGCTTTGAATGAACAGGGTGCATGGATTGAAAAGTCTTGATTATGAAAGGCATAAGAAGTGGGCTCAAGTCTCACTAGGGAGTCAGCTTCTAGAGGGAAACACTGAAAACTCACTTCAGCTGAGTCACAATACAGTAAAATGAGAGAATACTGAAAACCCCACGTTTTGTAGATGCAAAGCAGATACATGTTTCCTTCAGTTGTGGGAAGTACCTTTTACTAGGTAATGATGATGCTTTCAAAGATGATTTGAATCCAAATTTACGTCAGGCTGAAAATCTGCTCTGTTTGGCCAAGTACTTCTTAATAGACATCCTCCTGCAGTTACCGAGATCACCATTACCAAGGATAAGCACACTTGCTTGCTGAGAGCTAGCCCAGGCTCGGCCATCACTCTACTGCTTTTATGAGATCCAGGTCAACAGATGGGAACTGGATGTTCTCCAACAGCTCTTGCGAATGTGAAAATCTCTTTGACTATTAGTGCATGGGTACAGAAACATCAATCATAGGATTATACCTATACACAAGTGCTTGAAAAAAGTCAGCATATTGCTTTGTTCCTATGTATATTTAATAATAATAATACGTTCCCTTTTGGGTTGCCTCATTTGAATAGGAGTATCTGCCTGCAATACAATGTGTTGCTGGATTAAGACTACAAAACATGCAGGCATCAATGATATATTGCTTTCTGGAAGCAAGGGTTTGTTGTATCTTGTTACTTAAGAGTTTCATTTTCAGCCCAGTATACAACAGGATCGGCTGAGCCCTCAGGCTTTGCTTTAAATGAATATTTTAAATGAGACAGAAGTGTTCCAGGAAGGAGAAATTACCTGAAAATCACACCTTCTGGCATGTATTTCTGGTCCATAGTTTTGACATCTGAATTAAATTAAATTGGTATCTCTATTTGTATTTCAGAAAGAAAATTTTCCAGGCTTCAGATGTTGAAATGAGGGACCAAATTGTAGAAACTTTATTTTTTTGTGTGCATTATTGCTCGGGGACTCATGACACTATTAGTAAATTTTCCATTGTCAAGCTTTCACACAGACTGCATTCTTCAACATTAAAATACCCTGGCTGAAGATTAATGTGAAACAAAAACCATGACAGACAAGGCTTTAATTACACTGTCCATGGGACTTTAGTGCCTTCTTTATCAGCTCTGATTACGGGTCTGCCAGAGCTTGGCGTCTGCCATTTTAGAAATGCACAAATGACGGTGAAGGTTAAAGGAAGTCAGCTTCTTTTGTCAAACCAAAGAATAAGTTAATTTTACCAGAATAAAAGACATAAAAAGAAGTAGGATCTGCAGTCATGTTGGCCTTATCCAGAGGCAAAGCCAGAGAAAACCCGAGCAGTTTCATGTCACTGAAATTTTGTTGAAAACAAACATTTCAGTGATTTTAGATTTCCATACCGCTTGAAAATGCAGGAGGGTTGTATCAGATCTCTGTTCCACGTTCACCCTTTGCTTTTATCACATGTCTTTTTATAGCCCGAATTCTGATGTAGTTGGAGAGACCAAATGCAGCTGATAAAACAGATAAACTCAGCATCTGACTTTCAGCCTTGCTAACAGGGGGTCCGGAACTACTGATCAACAGCAAAAGGTACTTACTTTAAATAATGGGATTTGGGGTGAATGGTGGTCGCGTTGTGTGTTATGATTTTCATTCCCTCTTAATATCTCTTTGAGAAATTAAAAGTGACACAGCACAAGGCAATGCCCTCTGTTCAACCCTGCTGGGAGAGGATGTTGAGTCTAGAGTACTCACACATGAAATAATTTGGCTCTGCAAAAATAATCAAGCCAGGTTCCAACTTCTTAACCTGACACTACAATATAAATACACTTTTTAATCCTAGTTTGGTAGGAGCTTACTAGTGGACAGCCTGGTTCAGGTCTGCAGCTAATGTGAATGGATGGAAACGGGTGAAGACCTCAGGGGCACTCAGAGCTCCTGTCACAGCAGATGTTCACGTATTTTTCACTGGTAAGTGAGAAACACCCTTATTTTTCACTGGAAAGTCTCAGAAACACCCTTATTTTACTATTTTTGAAATGTTTGAGTTAGGTCCTTCCCAGTGCGGAGTGGGGAATGGGGAACGAGGGGTCAGAGGCCAGTGGTGGTCTGGTGGGCAGCAGCGGGCTGAGGAGGGTTGGGGGTGTTGGGATGGATTAATCCATTTAGGACAGGATTCATAAAAGCAAATACTTGGGAAAAATCCAGTTTTCTACAATCCAACCACAATTTCTCCTTGTGCAGCTTGTGGGACTGAGATATATATTTCAGCCTGTTAGGCTGAAATTTTGCCAACATGGAAGGGTTATATTTGGTTGTACAGTAAGAAAGTAATGCAAATAAGTTGCTTCTGCCCTTAACTCAGCCTGAAGCACAATCTTCTTGTTTACAGCCAGGTTACAGCAGTTCTTCTTTATCAGCTTGTACACACAGACGTGTTTATTGAATTTCCATTTTTGCTTAATGATTGCTAGCCCTGCTTTTTACCAGGGCTGCCAATAGCTGCATTTTCATCTGAGAGTAATTTATATGCAATGTGGTTTTTCTTTTTTTTTTTTTTACTTCTCCCAGTTCTTCAAAAATTTCCTCTTGTGAAGAAAGGTAATATTTTTCTCTCCATAAGGAACTGTATTACTTTCAAAGATATTTGAGTCCTTATCATGAGAAATATGTGGAAAAGTCAATCACTTTAAAATGCTGCTGCACTATCGAGGTTCCTTGTCTTGCATATTCTGGATACTCAAGAATTCAGACGAAAGGGGCAGGCAGCAAAAGGAGGTGACATCAGTGAGTCTCTGAGGGCTCACTTGGGAAAGACCCACAGCACAGGGCAGGAGAATGGGGCCAGGACCCAGAAATCAGAAATCAACTCAGAAGTTGCCTCATTCTAATTAACTCATTCCCACCTGGGCTTTCTGAGTTTGCTTTTCAGAGATGCTAGCTGCAGCTTGAGGTGAATTTAGTGGAAATGGCAGTTGTTCACTGCCGCTTGTGAGTCTCCCTGCTAAACCTTCCTGAAATGGGAAGGTTTTTTGCAGGTTCCTTCAACACAAATAAAATGTGTGGGACAAGATATTTGTGTGTCTGTTAGAAAACATGAAAAGCACTACAAAGCCCAGATTGATTTTACACAGCGTAAACTTGCATTTCTGTGACTGTTCTTCACATTTTACTGTAGTGATTCTTCACATAAGTTAGAATTTAATTTCTGTCCATTGCATGTGATTAATCTTTTAACAAACAAACAAAAAAAAGAGTCTTTTGCATATTGAGTGTCAGCACTCTGAAGCAGATGAATTACCATCAGCTGTATTTGCAGATGCACGGTCTTGGCTATCATGGTGGAATGGGAGAAGCTGAAGGTCCAACAGCAAGGCAATACTGAAGGAGAAACCATGCCCTGCACTTCTTGATTCCTGTTCCAGCACCTCTGCCAGTCCATCATCCAAATTAGTGTGGACATGGAGGAAAGCCTTAGGAAAGGTACCAAAAATCAGTGTACCTAGGCAAATGATAGAAAGCAGAGTAAAAGGCAGTGTACTATGTCTTGGAATCCCTCCCTCTGCCCAAAGGCAGATTTACTTATCTCTGCCTCTGCCACTCCTGTTAGTTTTGTCCAACCTGTTCCCTCCCCTCCTTAGGCAATCTCTTCTGGGAACTGGAAGGCATATCCCTGGGTATCTCCCGATTTGCCTTTCATTGCAACAGTTCTGGGGAAATGCCCTTCATACATTGACTTGTTGTGGCGAGTCACGATAAAACTCTATGAGCTAAGACATTCTGTCTCTGTGGATGAGGGCAGGAGCCACCAGAGGCTGGAGCAATGAGGAAGGTTTTACATTAGCTGGTGAAGGGTGAATACAGGCTGTGTGTAGGGGTTTGTAAGTGTACATAACATAAACTCTGGCATCACAGCCCTTTCATAAAAGTCATAAGGTGTCTGATCCAGTCAGAGAGGACCAATGCTGTTGTGGGTGTGCTCAAGTCAGCTAAGAGACAACAGAGTGGAGGAGTTTCAGAGGAGGGCCTTTCCGAGAAAGGGAGAGATACACCAGCTTCGGAAGCAGGAGGAAGGCGATATTAGGAGGGACCAGAGAAACTGAGGGGAAGGAAATATTGGGAAGGTTCTGCATTTTTAAGATGGTACAAGACAAAACTGGTAGGGCTTTTTGATAAAACCTGAGATGGATTTTCAACCTTGCAGCTTTAATGGCACAGAATAAAATATTAATAAATCCCATTTCTTTTCCTTTTTTTTTTTTTTTGTTGAGCCTTGGTGGGAGCTTTTTTTACACAACTCCTTGTCTACCTAGTACTTATTCTGTCTAAATATCAGTACATGAGATAATACTTATAAATCAAGACCAACATGTATCTCTGAGCACATCAGCCTTTCCTAGAGACTACATCCATTGTAATGAATATTGTATTTTAATAATTGATATCTCACAGGTTATATGTTTCCCGTCTTTGCACTGGGAGCCTAGCCAAATGCATTTGAAGCACAAGGGTAAGTGAAAAGTAATGATACGTGAAGTGACAATACAATCTTTTTCCTTTTGTGGATGGACAGAATTTACATGCTAAATTAAGTAAAATTTCATCTCAGCCACTGGATCCTTGTCAAAATGCCAAGGAATTGAGGTTTTGAGATACCTTCTCCAAATTCACTGGAAAGGAAGTCACGAAACATTCATTTAAGTGTTCCACACCCTATTAGTCATAGAACTTGAAAGTAATTTGAAATCTTGAGTATACATGAATTATTGAACCATGGGTGAAAATGAAAGAAAATTGGGACTATAGCTTGCACTTCCTCCATTTGTGTAAATTGCTACTGTGATCCATCTGTTCAGTAATTTCAAGGCAGTGAAGAGCAGTAGACACTTGTAATATTTAAAGACAGTAGAATCCTCATTACATAGCAAAGCCAGAAGGCAGCAACAGATCAAAGATGAGAAAAGACTTACAGAGAATGTGGAGGGTTCCAGTTCCACCTGAGCTCCTTGCTGGGTTGGGTTCTTGTACCTTTTCAACTGGTTGCCCTCTTCCCATTGTGGTTGGTGGAGAAGGCCAGGATATCTTGTTAAAGACAGCTGGAACAAGCTATAAATGTTGTAAGACGAAAAGGAGTCTGAAATGTGTCTAATCACCCAGAAAAAATTCTTGTCCTCTAGGAAAGGAGAATAACAGAATGTCCACTAAATGTATGAAAGATCACAGTAAATTTCAAAGGTACCTGTAGACTTCATATGATGCAAGGATGGACACTGCAGAATAGCTACATAGAGCTACAGATTCAGCTTTTAGAATTGATCTCTGAGTAACCTTAAATTTCAGAAAAGCTCTTTTTTCCTTGTGTTTATGTCCAAACGTAATATATATGTGGCTATTTACCTAAACAAGTTTAAGAACCTTCTTTATTTTTTTCTCCTTTTCTTGGTATGATGCTCTAAGTAGCACCTTTTTTCTCTAACATCCAAGTCGCATTCATTTTTCTGAACTTCTCAATGCCAGTGATTTCACTCATTAGCTTCCCACAGATTCCCCTTCTGAAACTGGAATATCTTTAATTCAGTCTCTTTTTGTTGATGTTTCCAATTAATTTAACCCCATGAGAAACAAGACTACCTTATGTGGCCAGCACCTTTACAATAGTCTCATGTTGTAACAAGACCAGATACAAATCCCTTCTTTGTTCAAGAATTTCTCTCTCAGTTGCAAACTGATGAAGAAATTTCTTGGCTATCAAACCAGTTATATGATTTTTACCTCTAATTGATATCTGGGTACTGAAAGCCTGCCTTAATTATATTGCCTTTTATAGTGTTTATCTTCCTGTATTGTTAATATCTTTTCTAGTAATCTCAAGGAGTCTTTTTATATGCCATCATCAATACTGAAGAGATTACAGCAGTCTGCTACTTATTTCTCTGTTCTCATTGGCATAAATGCTTTGATGCCACAGATCAAATCTTGATTGCTATTTGACTGTGTTTCAGTTTTCCCTACAGTATTTATTTTTACATTCTGCACAGTACTTCTAATTCCCAGATTTTGTTGTTCAGACTTGAACTTCTTGTACATCAATTTCTCAGTTGTTTCTCACTGGTATTTTCTAGTCTCCTACATGGAAATTCATTAACCGTACCTTCTGTCTGATGAATTTAACAAGAATTATTCTTTCTCCCAGTTCTACTTCTGCTGTTTTGTTATCCATTATTATGTCCTTACCTCCTTCCTTTCTTTTTTTTCTTAATTCTGTCAATAACAGGGGTCTCCAAGAGCCTCTACCAATTTTCTCCCTTTACTTCATTAATTAAAATTCATAGTCATGCACAGACCTCACACACAGACTTTGACAGAGTTCAAAAGAAAATCAATCCTTGTGCTAGCTTTTGATGTTTATTTTTTTGGCATGTCCCCTCATTAAAGCTAGCCAAGGTACAAATGTCTATTAATAAATTAGTTTTCTAACCCTGTCTATACTAGAAATGTTGCTTCACCATTGTCTCTGAGAGCATATGATCCTTCAGTTCAAAAAAAAGTTATGCTGGCAAAAGACAAGGTTGGAAAAGGCAGATGAAATGTGTACTTGTAGTTTATTTTAGAGTGAGCTGTAGAAGTTAGCTATAAACCAGTTTTGGCAAGTACAAGCTGTACTTTCACAATGGCCACACCGGCACAGCTTATCTAGTACTGGAAAGGCCAAGTGGCAAGCTTGCTCTGCTGTCACCAAATGAGATATTGGTCATTGTCTGTGAGTATGTACATGAACCTCTGCATGATATTTGTTAATTGTCACTGGAGACTTGCATGAGAGGTTTCCAATCAGCAGTTTGGAGCCAGGCCATACAGCTTAGTTTGCCAGTCTAAATGAACAGTTCACGAACAGGTTAGTTTGTGTAAGTTATCTGGCACCGAGACAAAAGGCAGACTGAGAGGAAACAGGAGCACTTTGTGAATGTCTCAAAAACAAGAAATGAAACTAATTTAATCAAGTACTATAGAAAATAAGTAGAATGATCTGCTCCAGTTTTAGGCCAGAGCAGTGTTATTGAACCATCTGTGTGAATACGAATCCAGACTTAAATAGTGTCAACTTGCTAGCCAGCTTTTGCAAAATCATTGTGTCATTTAAATAGTTAATTTGTTGGTATAAATAGTTAAGTTTTGGTATCAGGGCCCCAGGCAGTGATAAGACAGCTTGTGAAAAGGTAGCTTGGGCAGTTTGGGTGTTTGCCTCTTGGTGAAATATTTACAGGATATCTATGGTTATTGCAAGTGAGGTGGACTGCATGTTGCCATGCATACTATGGTTAACGTAGGCTACTACAGGCAATTCCTCGATAAAATAATAGAATCATAGAATGGCCTGGGTTGGAAAGGACCTCAAAGATCATCTAGTTTCAACCCCCCTGCTGTGGGCCACAGGTCGTACCCTCCAACTGACCAAGGGCACTGACCAATACCCAGAAATCTCTCTTCATCTCAGCTTGTACCTCTGGACAAGTCACAGAATAACCAGTATGTGGCTTCCTTCTCGTTTAGGCTTTTAACACCATTGTGCAAACCAGGAAAGAAGCAACAAGAAAGAAGGTAAATAAAAGATGGGGTACAGGAACAATTTTGGTTTCTATCCCCTCTCCTTCTTTTCCCCTCCGAAGTTAAGCAAATAAATACCAGAATTTTTAATGGGGATGAAGAAGCAGTGAGGGGTTACACCAGGACATAACTGTTAGCTGTGACTGAAAAGGGATATCTTTTGCTGTTTCCTATTCATTGAACCTTTTAGGACCTGCAAAGGGGCCCGTGGGAATTTGGTTTGTTTGCATGGGAAGTGACAAGCCAGGGTGTGAATTTTCTGTGGTTACTTTATTTAGCACTATGGAGGAGTTGCCAATTCTATTTGAGGCTCCGTCAGTGCTGCTAATGTTGCCACTTTGGGTAGGCTGAGTATCTCAACAGATAGTCCTCAGAGCCTGATAAATTTAAGTGCTGATGCTAGTGTTTGAGAAGTTGCACCAACAGTGCCAAGCGAAAAAAAAGATCCAGATAAGTGGAACCATTAAAAACATGGGCTGTTACTGCTGGCAATATTCTGTTTCCTCTTTCAGCCTTGCCTTTATTTAAACAACAGCACTGTTTACTGGAAATAGCAGATGGTGGAGTTTTTTATTATTTACTTTTTGAATTATTAATTCTTTACAATCAGTATTTCACAAACTGTGGAAGTGGTGGCAAAAGCCTATTTCATTCTTTAGTTTTAATTTTCTGACACTGGATGTGTCAGCACCTGTGTGCGAAGCACTGGTCCCAGCCCGCAGCGAGGGAAGGGAGCACCACACCGTCCCAGAGGACTCTCCAGACTGCTACCTGTTTTCACATAGCAAGTTTGCTACCCATACCCTGGGACACTGTTGGCATTCAACCATGGTACATGACTCACTCCTGAACCGTCACATCAACTCTATTAGTTCTGCTACTTAACCCATATAAATCCTATTTAATATATGCTTCTTCAAGTATGCCATCCAGAGGGACCTGAACAGGCTGGGGAGGTGGGCCCATGCAAACCTCATGAAATTTAACAAGGCCAAGTGCAAGGTCCTGCATGTGGGTCGAGGCAATCCCAAGCACAAATACAGGCTGGGCAGAGAATGGATAGAGAGCAGCTCTGAGGTGAAGGACTTGGGGGTATTGGTGGATGAGAAGCTCAACATGAGCCGGCAGTGTGTGCTTGCAGCCCAGAAAGCCAACCGTGTGCTGGGCTGCATCAAGAGAAGCATTAGCAGCAGGTCAAGGGAGGTGATTCTCCCCCTCTGCGCTGCTCTCGTGAGACCCCACCTGGAGTACTGCATCCAGCTCTGGGGCCACCAATGTAAAAAAGACAGGGACCTGTTGGTGCAGGCCGAGAGAAGGGCTATGAAGATGGTCAGAGGGCTGGAGCACCTCCCCTATGAGGACAGGCTGAGAGAGTTGGGGTTGTTCAGCCTGGAGAAGAGAAGGCTCCGAGGAGACTTAATAGCAGCCTTCCAGTACCTGAAGGGGGCTACAGGAGAGATGGGGAGGCACTCTGCATCAGGGGGTGTAGCAACAGGGTGAGGGGTAACAGTTTTAAGCTGAAAGAGGGCAGATTTAGATTGGATATTAGGAGGAAGTTTTTTCCTGTGAGGGTGGTGAGGCACTGGAACAGGTTGCCCAGGGAAGCTGTGGATGCCCCATCCCTGGAGGGGTTCAAGGCCAGGCTGGATGAGGCTTTGAGCAACCTGGGCTAGTGGAGGGTGTCCCTGCCCATGGCAGGGGCCTGGGACTCAGTGATCTTTAAGGTCCCTTCCAATCCAAGCTATTTTATGATTCTATGATTCTATGATATGAAGGAAGATGGGCATAGTGAAGATAAAATGAAGAAAAAGAAGGATTATTCAGGCATCAGTGCTATGGGCCTTTGCTGTGACATACACAGTGCATTGCTTGGTGCTGTAGGTGTACCCTTATTCCAGCCATGATACCCCAGGAAACTTTCCTAACTTTGTTCTGCAAACCCCAGCTGCATGTTGTTGGCAGAGTCCTGGTTCTACTGTGGTAAATATCGCTTTACAGAAAGTACCCAGGGACACGATAGAGCAGTAGTCACTACCAGAAGACAAGTATTAATACCATGCACAAAATATTAGTGAACTGCTACCCAAATAGAGTCTCACAGGTGAGGGAAGTGTTTCCCTGTTCCTCCAGTGCAGGCACAGTGCCACTTTTTCCTGCTCCTTCTCCTTCTTTAAAGCTCCCAAAGAGCCAGACTATTCCCTGACCCCTGTAAGCAGGAAAGCCCTTTCATCCTCTTGAAGGAAAGCTGGAGCTTGCTGATGGAGGAATATCCAATTTGGTCAGCAACTGATCATTTGAAAGCAGCCTTTTTTTTGCTCTGGAAGTTAATTTAAAATAAGCTGCATTTTTGATGCTGTAAGAAAGGTTGGCTAATTAGTCCTCAAAGGTTACAAACAATAAGAGAGAAGGGAAGCACCCTGTTGTGCTATGGCAACTGTCAAACACTTGTGTACACTTTAGATGTCAAGCATTTGCCCAGCCTGGGAAAGAGCAGGTAAACACAATGCTAATCCCTCTGGAGCTCTGAGAGACGTGGGCTGGCAGGACATACTGCTTTCGTCAAGAGATGCAAGAAGTCATTCAGGATTTGTTTCTCTCCTTGCAGTTTGTTTATTCAAGGTACCCACGCTCTGGCGGTTCATGCTTTACAAGGCTGCCCCACTTGCTCCTTGTCGTGCAGCTGTGCTGATTGAAGTACAAGGGAGCGTAGCAGGAAGGAAGAGGGAAGTTACAAAAGGTCAGCTTTGCACTATGAAAGCACAGAACAAGCTGACAGCAAGGTGCCAGGGACCTGTAAGTGAGGTCAAGGTGCCAGGGACCTGTAAGTCAGACCTTTGCAGTAGGTACATAACCATCTAGGACCACTGCTTACGGGACAAGGGTAACATAAGTGGTTGTGTGCCTGAGTGAGGATTTAACCAGGGCACCTTCATCCCTTTGGGATCCAGACTCCAAAGGCTGAGGGTTATTATGGTCCAAGACAAGCTCAAAATTATACTGGTTAGATTGACTCAGAAATGCACCAGGGCTAGATTTTATTTTTATATCCTCCTAATAATGCTGAAAAAAAAGATTGTGTGTGTCTCTACCACAACCTGAGGCAGTACTACAGACTGCGCAGAATACAGGCTCAATTGCTGTCAGCCTCAGAAGCATAATTGTGAGTCTATGTGAACTGAAGGGAAAAAACCTGACTCTGAAACATGATTAAGCATAGAGGCGGACATTACCAGTGGTGCCTTTACATTGAATCAAGCCAGGCTGATACTATGGAAGAAGAAAGTCCAGAAGAGCTGAAATGGCAATAAGAAAGCGTGGTGACACTGGAGAGCTTCCTCCTTGTTTATCCAGACCCATCAACACCTGAGGAGCTATAGTTTGGCTAAGGTGCCTTGGAGTACATTAAGAGAGCCTTGTCTCTCTATAAATTTAGTTTTCTTTTAACTGCCTTTCCGAACCTGTTTTCTAAACTCTTGCTCAAAACTTTATTATAAAAAAATAAGGATTCATTTAGCAGAGTTTGCTGGATGTTAGTGTCAGGGAGGGCCTGCCAAGCCTTTTGGAGGAAATGCCACTACCACAAAGTGAAGTGACATGAAACAGAGTGTGTGGGGGAGAGCAGCCCCCTCTGCCCACCCTGCTGAGTGGGACTGCCACACAGCCGGGGACCCAAGGCAGCCAGCCGCAGGGGAGCCGTCGCTAGAGATTAGTGGCCAGGACATCTTGATAAGGTACAGACAAAACCCAGGCTGCATTCCTGTGTCCTGCAATGTTTACAAATGTTTCCCGAGACAACAGAGAAAAAAATTAATTTGGGTCTGTTGATCTGAAGGAGGTGACACAGACACTGCTTCGTCCTCACAACCTGGGTGAAGGTGCAAAACGATGCATGCATGGAGCCGAGGAGAGTTGGACAACTGTGCACCTTCCATATTGAAAATGTGTTCTCAGCTGAGGGGCAACCCAGAGAGGATAGTGAGGAATACTCTTCTCTATCTGAAACTAAGGGAGTTTTGAGGTGTCAGTACAGGAATGCATCTCAATCCATGAAATTTCTTAAACTGCATTGAAGACATTGGTCAAAACCCCAAATCTACTTTTCATCCCTTGAATCCCATGTCCTGTCACTTGTGTAGGAAAAAAGTATGGGTTTGCTGTCTTAAGAGGAGGACACCATGCAAAATTCAGAGGGCTCACAGACCAGTGGTAGATCAGTTGTTAGGCTGGATGCTAATGAACTGCCAGCTCCAAGAGAAGGGAGTGAGTGTTCATGCTGCAGCCAGTAGCTGCAGTGAGCCTTGCTCTCAATGCTACAGCCACCTCACACGGTAAGAGAGAGGTATATGACTCAAAAAAAAAAAAAAAAAGGTTCCAAAATTGGTTTTGTTCTGATTTTTCTTAAAAATGTAGAAGTCACAACTGCAACTAGTAATTTTTTAACTTCTGAGGGCAAGAGCTACACTTTTTCTACATTTCTGTAGTACATAGTAAGAGGGATCTTGGGCTACATCACCTCACCATTACTTCTACTACAGCTTGAATTCATTGAACTTGGTGGAGCTTTTCTGGAATAAAATGGCCAGAACTCATAATCAGGCTGAACACCCTGAAAAAACAGTGACATATTCCTGATACGCCAAGTAATCCAGTTTATATTTCACTGTTTACTTTATAAGCAGGGAGAGCTTTGCTTTTATCAGATTTTTCCCTACAGTTTTTAACAGCAAGATGAATGAATGGCACTTTGTGAATGTGACAGCTGAGTTCAGTTTCATTGCCCTTTATAATTTTTCTCTGCTTTCTATCTGTTAAAGGAAAATCAAGGAATATAATAATTATTTATCAGGGATTTGCTTTTTACACCACAAACGCAAATGCACAGGATGACAGCTGAGCCTTGCTCACATCAGTGCCTACTTTTAAGGCTTCACGGAACCATCTTGTAAACATTTAATGGAATTTGGGTCATGTTGTCTGCCTCCTCACAGTCAGAAACCATTGAATGTTGAGGCAATGAGGGAGATACAGGAACCCTTTGGTTTATGATGCTGTCCACAACGTTACAACCTTCATGAAAGTTCAGGCTAACTTACAAGATTTGTAGAGTTTGGAGACCTTTTTTATCCAAGTTCCCTACCTGTCTGAAATAAATTAAAAAACAACCAAAAAAGCTTCCTAATAAAGCAGTCTAGCTCTGAAGAGCAAATTAAGGTCAATTCCTGCAAATAATTCAAGCATGAGCTACTTTTCTGTTTTGAGTAGTTTTGCTTGTGTTAATAGCCACTGTTCCTCAGCTTATAAATTATTCACGTGCACAAGTCTCTACAAGACTTGAGCCTGCAGGTTACAAACTTCTATTAAGCACTGGGTGGCTTAAAAATGTATTGGTAAAGAAGTTCAGAACAACTTTTAATTGGTGTTAAAAAGAATAACAATAGCAGCAGTTAGTAGCAGCAGTTAATTATTTTGAATAAATATGGTTAAACAAATATTGTCTACATACGAGAATGTAGTAAATATTTTCAGTACATCTGCAGCATGTTGCATTGCACCTTGTGCTTTTGTTTTATGAAGGAGCATTTTTAAGGAGTGTGTGGACACATTTATCCAAAGAAAAATACACAGACATTAAACAGTACCTGTCAGGCAGTTTTTGACAGTAGAATGACAACTCAGATTTAAAATAGTGTTTGTTTTCTTTTTCTGTCTACCATTGTGTTCTCAACTCTTGTGAGGGGGGTGTTTGTTCTGGTGATGTTTTTTACAGTGGTGGTAATTCCTGGTGGTTTCCATGACCATGGTGACTGAAGGCGAGCAGTGTCAGCCTCCAAGACCCCAGTCCCTGCTCCCTGCAATCGGTGTTTACTTGTATCGCTCGGGGTACTTGACAAAACAGCATCTTCAACACACACAAGAAGTCTCACCTGTGAACAGGATCCTAGAAGGTCCCATCTCTACTTGACCCAAGGTTCCCATTAAAGTGGCAGAGGCAGCCTACAAGACCTGATGGCTTTTGGCTGTTCCCATAGCAGTCAGTCCACAGTCACCCCCAGTTTTCTCACCCTTCATCCTTCCCTTGGCTGAATGCCGTGGTGACTGGGGAAGCGGTTGCCATGCAGGAGAGCACAGCACAGATGAAGAGGTCAGGCAGGGAAGGGAGAAAAATAGTGGCAGTGTGAAGAAGAGCGAGGAGGGCACATGTAAGGGAAGAAGAGCTGAAGGCAGTGGTGGAGGTGGGGAGGAAGGTCCCAGCACTCATGGGAGGGATGTGGGGCTCCGGCTGTCTGTGCATGGACACCCTGGAAGGAGGCTGAAACGGCATCTCCGCCATACCCAGGCTAAAACTGCTGCAAGAGCTACAGGTTTCAGCCATGAATTGGTGAGGTCCTGCATCGAGTCATTTTTCTTCCACCTTGGCATGCGTTTGTTGGGTTTGTTTTAAATAACTGACATGGCAGCCTCATCACATATGAAACCTCTCCAGAAAAAGCTGAATGTGTGTTTTGTTTTTTTTTTTAGTCCATGTACTGTATCTGTTATACATTGTGTGCCAAAAAAAATTTTAATCCTGAGTAACAGGACGTGTTTTGGAATTGGAGTGAATGGAAGAGGTCAACTGCACTTAGCAATGGCAGGTTCCAGTAGATATAATCCAGGCCTTTGCACTCAGAAGTTCATGCTTTTAAGAGGCAGCCACACTCAGAATAGCAATGTGAAATTTCCAAAAAAGAAAAAATCAAACAACCCCCAGCCCAAAGACAGGTTGTTCCTGTTTGCTCACTGGACTTGGGAGGATAAATGCATGTTCAAATGCCATTGCATGTAGAAATGACACTCCTGGGGTGAGAAGGCTGTAGTGTGGTGGAGGAAAAAGCAAGATGGAAATTGTTTCTTTGAAATGGGAAGCAGCAAAAATGTGCAGACAGGTGTCCCAGGGCCAGGGTGAGGAGACCCTTTGTGGCACGCGGGTGGCTGCTGGCAGCTTGGTGCTCTTGGTGCAGCTCACCCCACACACAGGTTTGTGCCCTGCACAGCGAAGAGCAGCAGCTCTTCCCCTTCACCCCCAGCGCCATGACTCTCCTGTGGCTGCTGGGCTGCAGCAAGGACCACAGTGCACGTCGGGGGACACCACTAGCAGGGGCAAGCCTGGTCCCACAGCAGGGCAGGGCCCAGCGTACGTGTGGTAAGAGGGGCAGTGGCTTGGACACACACTTAGCTAATAAACGCCTCCCGCACACTTAATGTGCAGTCAGTCTTACTGTGTAAGTGTGGCAGGAGGTTTAATCCAAGCCAGCACCTCAATAATCTTGTTTTAACCCTGGGTCCTTGCTCTGAGTCAGGGTTTGGGAAGCGCTGCACACACCAGCTGCACACAGCCCTGCCCTGCTGGCCCCAACCAAGGGACTTCTGCTATTTTCCTCCATATTTTCTGCTGAAGCCTTTAGTTTTACTCCTTGTATCTGTCCTCTTTGTCTCAGTAAACCCAGTAAATATCTCCTTTTCTGCACATCTAATGCTGCAAGTTGCTATTTGTCTCCTGCTGGCCGGCACTGTTTTGGTGTCAGATCGGTTGTTGTTCACCTGGCAGTGCCTGAAAGCTCCCTCTGCCCCTGTCACTTGCTCCATTAAATGGTTGTCCCTAGAGGGTAAGGACAAGCTTTAATGACATTTGGATGCCTTCTGCTGTGAGTAGCAGATAAGACATTGGTATATCTGACAAATGATCAGGAAGGGTAGGACATTTTTCCCGGCACATGCAGAGCGATCTGTATGTGCTGGATCTCATCAGCAACATAAAGTAATGAACTGGGTTGTCCTACCTGTTTATCACCAGCCTTTAAAATTCAGGCTGGTGATGATGTCTGTGAAGGGGATCAGAGCACTGAGCAGATTGTCATCAAATGCTAAGCATTGTTTTCCAGTATCTGTTTTTAATTTGCAGACCGGGCACCAATCTACTCTTCACCTTTGCCTGGTGCTTTGCTGACCCCTCTCCTCCTCCCTTTGAAGTTACACAGCTGCGCAGGGATGACAGGATGTGTGAGCACATGGGTCATTGGGATGCTGTTTGGGAGACTGGCTCCACCACAGGTATTTTTGTGGTAGTGAGTAAATCACATGGCTTGTTTCCCCTAGCCCTCCCCATTTAAACAATGGTGTATGTCTGCCAAGGGGCAGATTACAGCAGACAGCCCTTCTAGCCCCTGTGAGATACAAGGTGTATCTGTCCAAGTGAAGCATGACATTAGTCCGACTTTAGGGCTTTTTGTCTAGTTCTTTGATACCTTTACATGGCATAGCACTCACCCATATAAATGTACCCTTTTACCAGTGGTTTTAACCTTTCTTACTTTCGGACACCTGAAACATTTCAGGAAAAGCACAGACAGCTTCACAAATGTCCCAAATGTCCTAGTTTTTGTGTAGGTGAATGTCCTTCCCTGAGCCACCCCCTCCAGTTTGTATACAGGTCAAAGCCTCCTGCAGTCAGTACATTACAACAGGGAATGTCTCTTTTTTTGCAGTGAGCAAACTGCATGCGGTGTTGTGACTGTGAATGGCTCAGCCCAGGCAGCGAGAGCAAGGCAAACGCAGCGGCAGGGACTCAGGGTAATGACAGTCATTTGAGGACCCCATGGCGAGCCTGCACAGCCATCCCAGCCACCTCCTCACTGTTGTGTGCCCACACTAAGCAGAGGAAACGTAGCTCAGGACCATGCGCACATACTGCTGCCGCACAAGTATAGACATAGGCATAATGTGCTTGTGTACTTTGCACAGCTGGCCCGGAGCTTGCCGAGACATTAACTTGTATCATTATGTGGATATTGGATTATGCTATCCATCTTTCTCTTTCCTTTTTGGAAACTTATATTTTCACTCATGGGCAGTTTGAAGACCGATTTTTTTTCTTTATATCTTCTGCAGGATTTTTCTGTTGATGGGTCTGTTGCTTCTAGCTTCAGTGACATTCAAAGTTGTGCAAGTGCTTTGCAGACAGGCAAGATGAGTCTCTGCTTGAATGAGATTGTAATCTTTGAAGACAACAGCAAACACTGAGCATGTGGATAACTCCTGAGAGCAGGTCTGAGAAAAGCCTGTCAAAACCCAACATTGTCATTAGGAGATAAGTGGTAAAATTCCAAATGTTTCGAAACTAATTATGTTCTCTGATTTCTCTTAAATTGCCATTAATCGTGGTTATTATTCTTTGTGCTTTCTTGTGAAGATGTCACAGTATTTTTTTAATGTGTTTACCATTGATTTAGCAGAGCTGAGGTTTTAGCATGTAAACATTTAAGAGCTATTTTGATAACAGTATGTCAAAATATTGGATGAAAAACAAATAAGGACCTCAACACTCACAAAATGAGAAAAATCTTATTACTGTGTTGCAAAGAGTTTTGTTTGATGAAAAAGTCATTCTTGCCAAAATCCTTTATTGAGAAAAAGCCATCTGGCTTGTGCAGCTCATTCATCTCAGGGAGATGGTGCCCTTCAACTTGCTCAATGCAGAGCCTTGCCCAAGGTTTGAAGGACAGTTTCCATGCCATGAATGAACTGCTACCAGGCAGCTGCCTGACCGTGGCTCAGCGTTGGTGAGGCAGTTCCACCCCGACCCAAGGCAGAGAGACCTTTCCTACTATACCCAAATCCTGACTCTTTTTCTCTGCTTTGTAGTCTGTGACACAGAGCTTAGTTTATTCATGTACATAATTTTATTTCCATCAGGGCTTTTACAGAGCAGCAATACATTTCTTCACTGGGATTTAAAGTTCTGCCCTCACCTCAAATAAAAACAGGTTTGGAAACTTGTTCTTGTCCCCATGGTTGTGAGGCAGCTTGGGCAATTTACACAATGCTTGACCTGCATCTCCTCAGCACGTCATCTTGTGTCCCCATGCCATCATTATTATACTGTGGGAGGATTTTTTTCCAGCTAAAAATACCTGAACAATATGAGGGTTTTGTCAACTACACTTTTTTTTCCTCTGGCAGGAGGGTGGCGGCTAGTTTTGCAAAACCTGCGATGCGGTATGCGGGCGTGTGGAGGTATTTGTGGGTGCAAAGCCCGGGCACAGGTTGGAGCACGGAGCAGAGGGAGCCAGCCTGATGCAATCATACCCATCCTGTCTGCCAGGAACCGGCCTTTGCACGTGGCCTCTCCCAAACCTTGCCCAAGCAGGATTTGGGAAAGTTTTAGCTGACATACACCAAAACTCTGCCTGGAAGCGTGTTAACAATTAAACAGCCTGGGTAATTGGTGGGCCAGTGCTCAAACCTGCCTCCTGGTCCTGTTTGAGTGGGTGCTGTGGATACTGCGATGCCTGTGCTCAGCAATGGGATGGGACTGCCTGTAACACCAGGTGTTGGCAGGGGTAAAGAAACTGTGAAACATCTTTCAGTAGTTATTTATTGGGTTCTATTTTAATTGCATTTTGGTTTGATGCTTCAGTGTTATCCATTGGATTTGATGTTTGTCTTTTAAAGTTGCCAGTTTTCTTTATTCTGAACCTCCCTGAATGCTCCATTTCTCCCAAGCACCGTGAGCCTGCAGGCAGCCTCTCCACTTTGCTCTCTCTTATCTTGAAGAAGATTACCAGCTGGCCAATGATTTTACTTTTTTATTTCTCTCTAGATGTTCTTTTCTGCTACTCTTCAGACACTAGGAAAGTGCTGCAGGGTAAGCCTGCTACCCTGGCTTTGTATTGCATTGGAAAATAAATGGAGGATATGAACAGAGAGTGCCTTCCTGACAGAGGAAAGTGGACACGGCTCTAAGTAGCCCTGGGCCTTTTGTTCCTTTTCCCTGGCCCACTGTGAGCAGGGTGCTCTTTCTACAGGGCACTTTTTTTGACCATGCCAGCTCCATGCAAACAGAACTGCTGGCTGTCCAGCTCTGCTGTACAGTGCTGTCACTCTGATGGATTTATATTAGCTGATACTCTGGCGTATTGCCCGAGGCAGAGTATAACCAGGCAGCATTTCTCATGCACCATTTAGATGATTTAAACATTTAGGAGTTTACATTAGCCTTCTCCTTTTGATGAATTCCTCATCTGCATTCAGAAAAAGAGGCTCATTGC
Organism: Syrrhaptes paradoxus; assembly: GCA_013400615.1. Classification (NCBI taxonomy): domain Eukaryota; kingdom Metazoa; phylum Chordata; class Aves; order Pterocliformes; family Pteroclidae; genus Syrrhaptes; species Syrrhaptes paradoxus. The sequence continues at coordinate 68,200 of VZTO01019217.1, read as the reverse complement.
CTTAGGACAGAACCATTACTTACCTACCCTTTATTTCTCAACACTTTGCTCTTACCCAAAAGCACACTGATGCTTCCTGCAGCATGAACAGCCCTGAGTGATGCCCGGGTGAGCTGAGAAACAAATTTCAGTGACCATGCTGCAAGGAGGGATGGGACTTTGAAGGGTGAACGGGCATAATCTTAGGAGGATAATGTCGTGTTTGGTGGCACTTAGTTGTAATGCAACAGAGCAAAGAAGGCTTTCTTAAACAAATGATCAAATAAATATGACATTATTAGAAGACCCTTAATCAATGCACTTCTTGTTGTCATTGTTGTGATCACTATGATCACCATAATCCTTAAAAGGTTTTCAATTTCTGTTTAGAAGCACCTGCCCCCTCTCACGGCACTGAAAGATAATTTTCCCTTGAAGACACATACCGCAGTTTCCTGGACCAGTGACAATCTAACGCTGTATCTACATCTAGTGGTTTTCCCACAGCATTGCCACCGGCTCCGGGGCAGCTCTGCCCAGGCAGGCAGGATGCCTGGAGCGCGCCTGCCTGGAGCACCAGCCTTTCCCCAGCCCATCGCTCATCACCCAGCTCTGATAAATCTGCAGCTATTCACATATACAAACCCCAACCGATATATCAATATAGCCATTAACTCTGTATCGCCTTTGTAGTGCAGTTAATATTCTCAGTGCCTTCGTATGTGTACAGCAAATATAGCTGAAAGAGAGAGAAGACAGGAGGAGACAGAGGCAGTGCAGCTCAGCTCAATTCTTCATTTTTCTTTTCCAGAGAGCACTATCACTAAACACAATTAGGATATCTGGGTCCTACCCCCCATCTCTACCCTGCCTCCAGATACATCACTCCGGACACTTCTTGTTCTCCTTCCCACCTCTTTTTTCCACCGTATCCCAGTGCAGTCTGACTACTTATTCCGTGGCTCTTTGGGGCTGGTATCACCCCTTTCTGTACACTTGTGTCACACCAGACACCTGTAGGGCCTCAAACACAGGTGCAGTTTGGATAATTGTTTCTCAAGATGAATGCACTACACAGCCATAGGTGCCACTCTGGCAGTATTCCATGCCTATGGGAGGGGGCACAAACCCCCTTGTCCCAGCAAGGCTACCTCCATCATCACACTGCAGTGACTTTATTCTTCTGCAGCCCCTTCCTCACTCCCTGTGCTCCCTGCTTGACCCTCCTGCTTTCCACATCAGCCAGATGCACACATCTGGCTTCACTCCATCTCTCTCCATGGCTCAGGAGAGGACCCACATACTTGCTCCCGCTGCCACTGCCAGGGAGGTGTGGTGCTGCAGCCCTGGAGCAGCTCATCTTCCAGCCACCAGCACAGCAAACCGGAGCAGGGGATGAGCTGCAGGTCCCAGAGCATTGCAAGTGCCCTCTCTGAGATGTCCATTGGCATGCCTGTCTGCCTGTCAGAGCTGCAGTAGACGTCTTTGCCTTTTTGGATGGCAGCATGAGCTCCGCAGTGTGTCAAAAAGCCCCTCTTTCCCAAGAGTTTCTGTAGCAAGGGTGGACAGGCTTTACTAGAAGCGAAGCTGAAGGAATGCCAGATGGGCAGCATGATGCAAATGCCTGGCTGAGTAATTTTTATATCATTATCAAATCCACACGTTTGAACAGCAGGAGCCAGACCCTCAAAATCATGAAGCTGGCACAACCCTGGGATATATTTTTAAAGCCATTTCTGCCTTTCTCTTTTGTTCCTGCACACGTTCAGAGGAGGTTTTCAAGGTTTTTACTGCAGCCACCGGCCTGGACTTGGCTGTTTAATTCAGCCCTCACTTAAGCTGTACATGCCTAATGAGGCAATTCTCCTCTAAAGACAAAACCCAAATTCCCTATATAGGGGATTGAGAAAGAGGCTGGGGCTTTTGAATGCCTCTGGAGTTGGTCCCATAAAAGATATTACCCCTCATGTTTCTTCAGGCTAGAAAGAAAGGCACACAAAATCTCACTGCAGAGGTCTAAATAGCTCCTTCTCTGCACTGGCTGTACAGAAAATCCATGTGCTGCCTTTAAAGGAAATTTTTTTTTCTATATTCATCTTTTGGAACTGGGCTAGTAAGGAAATACTCAAAGATTCAGCATAAATCTGCAGAGTAAAAGTAACTAGTAGATTCAGCAGCTGCAGATAATAGCAAAAAAAGTCAAGTATTAAAGATGTACAGAAATTCTAAGTTACATTCCATTTTTTTTTTTAGAATTTAAGTAATATGTGTTCTGGAATATTTAGTCAATATTTTGTTAATGCCAGAATTATATGAAATGAAGTAGAGTGTAAAAGACATTTAAATATAATACAAAATTAAAGATTAAATCTAAGTGATGAAGTAAAAGAAAACAAACCCCGGTATTTGAAAAGAAAAAAAAAAATGGGTTTGTTAAGTCTTCTTTTCCCAAGAACAATTTCTCCAAGTTAACTTGGACCCACAAAACTTTCTCCTTGGACACAAGGTCACTTTACAATGGAAAATTGTTTTATTAAAAAGAAGACCAAGCGTAATTGGTACCAATAAATATAAAAGCCTACAGCCATTACAAGGCACAAACAGAAGAGAGTCATGAAATACAAAACAGCTTCAATAAAAAGGAGCACTGAAAGAACTGCATTTATCTTCATCAAGGTCTCCCTTTTCTCCTTACAATTCCTGCAGGGTAGATGTGGAGTGGATGCATTCAGACAACAGGGAAATTTATTAAGATGACCCTTAACCAAATCCAATGAGAACTACAGTCTGGTTTGTTCAGTACAGACAAAACAATGAATTTATCAACAGCAGATTTGAGTGTGGATAATCACTAAAGTTTTCCAAAAAAGGACTCCCTTTCCAGTTCATCTTCTAAGAGATCAAAAGAGCCCTCAGCAAACAATGAAACAAGTAAGAGACTATTCAAAATAAATATGTCAGCCCCTGATCACAGGGGAGAAAAAAAGACATCTCTTAATGAGCTCCTCCCCTTCCCCTACCCATCCCTGCTTCAAACACGTGTGTTCAGCTGTACATTTCTAACCGCGCACTTTTATGCATGTATCATGTTTGTCTGGAGATGAAAGAGTTTTGAGGAAGTTCTTTGTCAATCAGCATTATTAATGACATGGTCATAAATCTCCCTGTCACAGTATTTACTGAGTAAATAGGTACTCATGGTGTGACCTGAAGGAATATTTTCCCAGTGAGGAAACTGGTTCGGAAAAAATTGACTCATCTTTTCTTTTCCGTTATACCTCAAAGTCACGCCTAGGGTTGGGTATTCGTTCAACGATGAGCTCAAACAATCCCTATCTATCTTACATGATCAGTAGTATGCAGATTTCCCAGATGTGTCACTTCGCCTGAAGTCCAACAGGTTGTGCAAAATGGATATATTCACTGATTGGATTAGAAAGAAAATACATTTATATATTTTTCCTATAATTTCTCTCTTTACAAACATTTGTTATGATTATCTGTGCTTCCAAGCAACTCCCAGGTTTTCCTGAAACAGACCAGCTTCAGACATTAATTTCCCCCTTCTTTGTCAATATCATTGGTAACTTGCCTCAGTTTCCTCTGCCCTGTTTCAGTGAGCTTCAGCAAGAAGCTGTCCAGCAACAGAAGTTATGCCTTTTGTTTTTGGAAAGCATTTAGTGCATTTGGAGTGCCACCAGTAGTAGATAGATATTACCTCTGAGAAGAATCCAGGGCTGCTCAGGGCTCGTTTTATCCCTGGATCTCATAGAGGCAACACCATGACCCTGCTATTGCCTTAACAACGTTAGATATATAACTGAGGGCCAGATTCAATAAAATCTGTCTGAGTTGTCCTGAAATCAATTTTTTAGATCTTTTGTGACCTTGCATGGGGCCAAAATGATTGTTTTTATTGAATTGAAATATAGCATGTTCTCTGAAAATAATTAAGGTATTACACAACATTAGTCGTTACTCAAAAACTGCCACAGGACATTTTACAATGCAACATAATGAAATTACATAATAGAGTAAGTGGTCTTTCTACTTTTTATTTTATCCTATGTGTGAATAAGTGACAGATACAGGCAAACAAATTAATATCATTTATTCAACAAAGCCTAATCTATAGTTCTTTTCTATGCCTGTGTTATCTGTGTAATTTTTGCTTGTTTGTTTTTTAATTCTAGGGCTGTATGTTAGAGAAGTCTTCATGTTGCAGATAGACTCTATCCGGGCTAAGCTGTGTGCGTGCTTGATGGCCTGTCATCACTTCAGAGAGATACAGAGGTACAGCTTTAAAATAGACTGTGGTACCACTTTTAAAGTAGAAAAATACCTTATAAAGTACTCTATTTTGACAGAGAGACTAAAAAAAGTGTATTTTACCATTTCTTATTAAATATAAAAACACTGTTCACAATAAATAGTTATTTGGTTGTTCTTCAATTAGAAATATATTAATATAAAATTCTACTAATTTCAGTTTGCTGGAAAATTGCTTGTAGGACTGGATTGTGATGTTGACATTGACAGAAGGTAAGATCTCAAAGCATGACACTATGAGAAGCCCCAGAATGGGGGAAGAAAGGGGTACTACTTCAAAAAGACAATTGGTGAAGAAACAACATTGTTATTTAAAAATCTAAAGTTGCTTCCATGTCATATAGAATGAACAACAGCTTTTCTTTTGTTTTGGGTTCTTCTGAACGATTTTTAGGCTTCCCTTTGTTCCCCTTCCAGAAAGGCAGAGTAGCTGCTCTCTCATCCCTCTGCAAGGAACGGGGGTGCCTGAAGGCATTTAGCATTTTGGGTCTTCTCTGCCTCGCCTGTCTCCCTTCACTCCTGCTTTGCCCTGCTCAGGTTGAGTTCTGTTCCCTGCAAGTCTTGTGTGGTCCCACTGCCATCAGCTCACAAGGAGGTGTTACAGAAAACGTGGCTGGAGAACACTTCCTCCAGAGGAAATAATGTTGTCTCCGTTTAAAACCAAGGGGAGAGGGGGGCCTTGGTGAACTCCCAGTGGCCATTCCACTTTTGGACCTTCAGGAGGGGGGCTGCTGCAATGTGATGCGAAGTGATACAGTGAGATATGGCACGTACCTGGCTAACAGGGAATGATGGCAGCACTGAAATTAGTATAGTCTGTTTGGAGGCCAGTGGCTAGTGGTGCATCCTGTGGATCAATACTGGATCTAGTCCTGTTTCATATCTTCATTAATGAATCTGTGATTCTGTGAAACATTAGGGTATTATTGGGTTGAACCGCACATAACCGATCCATGGAGGCATGTGCTGCGCATGAGATGTGTGCACTCGTATCCGGCATGTATCAGACCATGGTCTCAGGTTCAGCGTGACACCACCCTGGGCAGGAGACAAGTGAAGACTGGTTCCTCAGCCCAGGAGCTGTCAGCTCTGTGCAGGCTGTGCAGTATTTGCCAGTCAATATTTCTAAAATTTTCTTGTGGAAGTTTATTAAATCAGCAAATTTCCTCATTGTTTTATTTTGTCCTTCTATTTACACAGTGATTGTGAAACTGTTAATAAAGTTTGACCCATTATTCACGTTTCAGCTGCAGGAGGGACAGGTAGCTCTCTTAGCCACATTGCTTGTTTTTGATCTCCATCAAAGCAAGCAAGAAAAAAAAGAAATCGCTGTGACCTGAGGTATGGATATCTCAAGACTTATTTTCTAGTTGCCTGGAATGTCTGTAGTTATGGAATACTTAACCACAGCTTTCTGCTAGAAAAAAACAAGAGGAAGTTTATTGCCTATCAACAATCTAGTTTCCTCTTTCTGTCTCCCCACATGGCAGACTGGAAGAGATTTCCCAACCTGAATTTGTAAAGTGTGTTGGGAGCTGGTCTATGATACACTGTTTATAAAATAAAATCCTTTATTTTTACCATAAAAATTATGACTTTTTTTTTAATTATTTTCAAAAGAGTATATTGACAGAAGTTATTGTGCTGTCTGGTGACCACCCGAACCTAAAAACCTGCCTTAAGGGTCAAGTTCACAATTCTTCATCTAACAGAAATGTAGTTGAGGTCAAAAAGAGTTTTTGCGGTTTAGGGGTACATGCTGTAGCCCTGGAGCAAAGCAGTAAATATTTATATTAATTATACTAACAATGTGTGAAAGTAAATATTATTTGTGAAAAAAAATCAGCTCACAAACTAACAGTTAATCAGGACTATTTTGGAGCTAAAGTTCTATACAGTTAAAGTGGTTTTACAACAAAATAAATAGTACTGACCTCAGGCATTTATTTTTATTGCACAGCTACCTAACCCAGTAAATCTCCTAAAAATTATAAGGAAACAGAACTCTGGAAAGAGTATATTTGTATTTCAATGGACAAAACCATCAAAATGACTTTACACTGCCACATACAATAAAATAGTATATTTATATAAAAGTTCAAATTATTCTTTCACTGTTCAGCCTCAAAAATCCCACTGTTTCATTTAAGACTTTCTATGGACACCATGACTTGATTTAAACATTTCAGATTTAAATTATGCTCTGTCCAAGGTAAAGCTAAAAATAGACGTTGCGTATGTTTTGTCTCACAAAGGCGAGCAACAAATAGAAGAACAAAAGGTTATTGAGTAAATATAGATTTTGGATGGAGGGAGTGGGTATAAAGGTTCCAGATTTTTGTAAGTGCTTTTATGACAGACTGACACAAATATTAAGACAGTTTGACCTAATGTGTATCCAAACCCCAACAAAAAGTGATTTATGGCTTATTTAAACTTATGGTACTGAAGTGGAAGACATTAATCTCATTCCACGGATGCTTAGAATAAATCAAAACTGATTTGTGGATAGGACATTAAACTTATTTTGTATAAACCTGAAGTTAAAAAAAAAAAGTACCTGTGTTTTCTCAGACTACTCGCACTCGCAAAATATTAGCCAGCAGGAATGGCAACAGAAAGTGAAGGTCTTTTTCTACATAGCAAACGTGAACAGCTGCTTGGTTTGAAATGTTTTCCTAAATATGAATAATTGCTCTGGATCAGGGGGTCAAAGTGTGAAATAATCATCAGCATAGCAGAGACAAACTTTTGGAGGTGAATTATCCAAAACCCATTTGAACACATTTACAGAAGATCTGATATCCCTTTTGTAGCAACAGGGAGCAGGGTGAAACCAAGGGGAAAGAGCAGATTTTAGCAGAAAAATCATGAAACTGTGCTTGCTAGAACTCAGTTCAGACTGTAATTCCCTATAATTTACTTTTCTTAGATGCTGAAGACATGCCTTGTCAAAACAAAGGGAAATTGTTGACGGCACTTCATGTGTTCCACAAATGACAGTGTGTAACAATCAGAATAGTAAAAAAATCAATTTTTTTATTGAATTTTGATCTGCCTTTATTGAGGTTTCTAAAGTGATCAGGACTTCATTGATATCAGAACTTTACCTGAAGTAAGTTATCTTTACGTGTGACTGCCATATGTTCTGGGGTTTAAAATAGGACCTGAAGTTACATGTTACCAGGGATATGAACAAAAGGTATGCAGGCTTCTCTGTCTATGGAAGTCGATGCTCCTTCTAAAATCTGACCTTTAGGTCACAAATTTTAGGGAATTCACTAATCATTACCAGTTGACAATATTCAAGTTTTCAGTTATTTTAATTATTTTAATTAGATTCATGAGGACACAGTCAGACTTAAAAATAGCAAACGCCAATGTTTCTATTTGCACATCCACAAACAGCACACTCTTGAAAGCACAGGATATGGTCCTTAATGGGAATGGTTTGAAAAATTCACCTTGTTAATGGATAATGCTCAAGAAAAAGTATTGGCTAGGAAAAAAGGAGGGATTTTATTTTTATTTTACTCTTTTTGGGGACATGACAATTATATTTCACTCAGTTTAGAAAAAAAATCACAAGGTGTCTTATCTCTCTTGGTAAATACAATCCTGCTGAATTACAGCCTCTCATAGAACTTGTGCCTTTGTTTAGCATCCATAGACTTACAGGTGTTGTCCTCTGCCCAATTTCAGTGTTCAGTGAGGCAGAGAAGGCGTCTTGGTTTTAATCCAGCACGAATCCCTGGTTAGTTTTATGAGGCTGTCACAGACAAGACACAAGGGGTGGATATAACTCCAGCATGTGCCAGGACTTGGGCGTGAGCAGAGCCTCAAGGCAGGCTTGGAGCTGCTGTGAAGACTTTGGGATTGCTTTTTCTATTGTGTTTGCAAACTCTTGGTTTTGCTTTGACTCTTAGGCTCAAACATTTGATTTGTACCTGGCTTTGAGTTAATAAATATTTGAAACCTGACTCTTGAAGGAAAAGAAAAAACAGAACTGAATTTCTCCTTTCCACCCTCTGGGTATGACAAGGATGGACCCTTATCGGGAAACCAAATGGGGTCTCTTTCAGCTGAGCGATGATCAAATCTCCCTTTCAGACCTTATCTCTCTTTGCTTTGCTACAGCAGCAGGGTTTTGCCTTTCTGCAGTGAGGCTGGTGGGTGATCCTTAGTGCCAGGATCTCCCCAAATGCAGGAAGAGATCTGGGAGGAGTGGGGTGTGATTTCAGCACCCTGTTTGTCTCTTATGAAGAAGCTGGAGGCAGAAAGAGCAGAGGGAGACACTTTGTTGTTTGGCAAGCACAGGGTCTCTTTGGTGGCTGGCTACTTTACTAGTTGTTGTGTTTGGGTTTTTTTTAAAAACCTTTTTCTAAAATGTCAGGTCTTGATGCAATTTGGCAGTGGGGTATGGAGGAACAAGCCACTGCTCTGTGATGGTAAAGGGCACCAAATCCTAGTGCAGTCAGAGAGGTACTTGCACTGGTGCACAAATGGGAATACTCTGTGCAGGGACACAAATTGTGCTGGCTCCAAAATGGAGATGTTGAGGAAATGTCCCATCTTCCTGCAGGGACAGGGAAATAATGTGTGTAAGGTGACGTCATCTTTTAGCCTCTGTTTTCATGCAGTTTAAATACAGAAGAGATTATTGTATAATTCAATGTGAGAATTATTTATTATGACCCATTTAATTGCATGCAAATATATATATATATATTGAGCTCTATGACTATTTAAGCAAGTGTATTTCCATTCTCATAGCCTCCAAGAAATAAGTAATTACATAAGAAATAAATAAGAAAAAAAAAGGTAGCCCCCACATATATTTGCAGCCCCTGCACTGTCAGGGAGCAGATCACAATGTTCAGATGGTGAGAAGACCAGAGCAGCTTGTGGATCTCTGAACCAAGCTGCAGGGGCAAAAAAAAAAAAAAAAAAAATCTCCGAGGTCAGAAATTCCTGCTGGAGCTCAGACACTGGCAAAAAAAAATAGATGTTGGTATGGGAATCCAAGTTGGTTTTCCTACTCAGGATGCTCAGGAGGATGCATTATCTTAATGAAGGCTTCATGTCTTATGAACATGGCAAGAACAAAGCTGGGCCTTCTTGGCTGCACTCATCCAGGGGGAAGATGATGGCTTGTGGTCCTCTACAAACTCCTCAGAGGCTTACCATCCCTCCAGCCAAAGAGTTAAAGTGTTTAATGACCTTCTCAGCTAGGAACATTGGGGATGAATTTGTTTAATTTCAGTTGCCAAAAAATAATTTTACTATGCCTCTGCATGTCATATCAAAAAGACCCTTTCCCCAGAATCAGATATTTTCTTCCTATGCCCCCACCTATTAAGTCACATTTCATCTTTTCTTCCTGATAAAGGTAGTATGTTTTCTTCCTCATCAGTTTTTTCAGCCCCTGAATCATTTTGAAGGTTTCATTTGAACTCCTTCCTTTATATCCATATAGAAATCAAACCAGTAAGAAATATTCTAGGAATAGCTTTATTGTGTGTGAGGCAAGATTGCTTCTTCCCTTGATCAGTTATCTCAGATGACATCCAATCATTCTCTGAAACAATACTTTCTAAAACAGCCTTCCAAACTGTAGATACTCCTGATATTTCCTTACATATAACTGAATTGAAACGCATTTTTTGGAACTTGAAATATTTGACTCTAGAATTTTAACTCCTATATAACAGAAATTTATTCTTATTATTTACTACCTTGTCAATTTTTGTGTCATTTGCAAACACACCAGCAATGATTTTATATCATCTCAGTCATATAAACAGCTTTAGATCAAGAATTGATACCCTCTTAGGAGCTGTCTGCCTAACGGATACCTCTCCATCAACAACTTATTTTCTGAGACCTGTCACTGAGCATGCTTTTTGTTTATGTCATGTGTTATGTTAGTTCCACATATGATGCAAGTGTTTTGGTCAAAATACTATGCTGTAGAAATAAAATTGTAAAAATTATTTGTATTGAAGTACTAAGTTGTAGTAGTGAAATTATATTGTAAAAATTATTTGCCTTCTCTTTAACAACCTGCTGCACCAAAAAGATAAGATCCTTTCACTGGATTTGCCTTCTGTAAAGCCATGCTGGCTGTCCTGAATTGGATTTTCTGTTTAATTATTTGTTGATCGCATCCTAAGTAACTAATTCCATGGTTTGACATGTAGTGGCAGTCCTCCATATCTCCAGTTTTCCAAATTTCCTCAAATCTGACTTCAGTGCTGCAGACATCCCCTTCAGTACTGAAGATGTTGGGAGAAGAAAAAGGCTCTACGGATTTCCAGAACCTTTCAAAACTCAACTGGACAAGGTCCTGAGCAATCTGATTTAACTTTGAAGTTAAGCCCTGCCTTGAGCAGGAGATGGGACCAGATGACCTCCAGAGGTCCATTCCAACCTAATTTTTTTCTATAAATCAGTTTTCCATTTCATATCCCAAATAGAGGAGATTTCCCCTGAGGGAGGGGGAAAAAGGAAATAATCATACACCTAAAGGCTGTGTCATATTGCATAGTTACTCAGATAATCTTAAATACAGAATCTATTAATTTTTGAGTGATTAACCTGACCTCTTGAGCATTTTCATGTATTCTTTGCACAAGATAATTCTTGACTGTTCTGAATGACCAATGAGAACTAATGTGTTACTATGGAAGATTTGAGTGGCAAAAGAAAATCAGACAATGCTGACATTAGTAAAACCTTTCATTGTTTCATTGGTTGCTTGAGCCGAAAAGGTTTCCAAGAATTTTTTGGTCAAAATTTGTAAATAATTGAATATCATTATACTTGACAGATAGGGATGCAATAGACTTAACAGTGCTCCTTTGTCAGAAAGGAAATGTGGAATAAACTGAGGGCAGCTTGAATTAGCCTCTGAGTTGGAGAAATACATACGTAGTAGAAATTTAAACCAAATGGGGCAGCAAAACACAGCACAGCTTATGGCAGAACTCCAGTGCTACAGGAATACAGTAACCCTGTTGTACTGAAGCAGAGAGTGTTGTGGTGATCCTGTCCTAGCTCCTTAGCTCCATTTCCCCTTGAGAACTAATTCAGAATTTCAATTTTATATTAAGTGCAATGAATCAGTTTTTCTGCAGCTATATCTGAGAGAAGTATTGCGCCTTTTATTTTTAGATGCATTAAAATCAATTTATTATGATTAGTGCTTCTCATTTTCTGATCTTCCTGCTTTCTCAGCTAACGGCAATTAGTTTGCTAAGAATACCCAAATGCTAGAGAGCAAAGTGCATAAAGCTCTGATGTAGAGTCAAATTCTGCTTTCATTCATCTCACAGCCTCTTTTATCCAGATTTCAAGACTCTGACTACAGTCATGCACCTGTTTCACTCAAACTGCAGGATCTGACACAGCATTAGCCTCTGCACTACAGTGTGTTGAAGAAAAAGTGGCTGAGTGGGATTTTACATGCTCAGTCTTCCACCCACCAGTGTGTCTTGCAGAAGAATTCTCCCCTACCCTTCCCCATGGAGCTGTTTCAGGGGGAGCAATTTCATTTGGTGCATATTGAAATCCTCGATTTACTCTTCTAAGCTAGCTCATGTTTAGCATCACTCTATTTAAAGGGACTGCTACTGACAGATTAATTTAGTCCTTCCTCTGTCCATTTACATGTGCCCCATGAAATGATCTACCTGAGGGCCTTCAGGTGATGGCACTGAATGAGCCCCTTAGGCTCCTACAGCTGATGCTGCACTGGTGGACATGTGGATCCCAGCTCAGTCAATGTGCTGTGAGATGGTACAAAGGTCTGTAACTATGCAGTGAGTTGTCAAAATAGGGATTTTTGTCCTTAAAAATGTGTTGGGGGCAGGTTAGTGTCTGAGTTTATCTTAATCGCAGAACCCCTTTGCCCGCTTTGTCTCATTAGCTGGTGTATTGTTTGAGTCATGTAGTTTTCAAGGCAAGAACAGCTTGCAAGACTGAACCTTTTCCTGTTTTATACACGCAGAAAGATGTCTGAATGCATATTCATTTTAATGTTAGGCATCATACTTTTTAATCTAATTAAATTAATTCATCCTTCTTTTACCTGAGGAGGTTTTTAATGGCTCTTAGGAAACAATGCCTGGATTTGCTCTCTGCGTTCTCTCCAAACATCTGTGTTAACAGTGGACAGATTGTACTAGATAACAATAATATTACCACTGTTACAAGCCATTTCTGTCTCCTTTTCCCCACCAGAGCAAAGACTTTGCCAAATATTGCTCCTATTTTTCCAACCTCAGCTTAAAAAATGTGTTTCTTCCTTACTTCTATCTTTACTGCCAAAATGAATTCTCAGCTTGAGCACTGCAGCATCTTATACTTCATGCCTACTCATCTGAGTACCATCGAAGCCTTCATTCTCTGCACCTCTGACACTGTCTCCTGCCTTGAAATGTTGCTCTGGACCCCTGCCTCCACAGAGCTCATTTCTTCTCATCTCAGGTCTTGCTGTGGTGTGTTAAGCTTTCAGATGTGATTGCTATTCACAGCATAGCTTGGGTGGAGAGCCAAACCAGCACTTTTAGCTTTCAGATACCTAAATTGCAAGCTGAGAGCCACAAATCTCTTTTCCTGTCCCATCCTTCCCCCCTACTTGAACGCCCCTACTCCTGGAGACACCCAAGATGACCATGCAGCACCCCGAGATGCGTTACTCTTCTCCAGTTCTGCAAGTGTCCTGAACTGTCCCATCTCAGCAGCTCCATGCATATCTTCGGATATTCTCCTGTATAATTTATTTGGGAGGCCCCACACAGACAGAACTGGGACCCTAGGCAAATGCTTGCGTGAAGGGAAGATGGGATGTATCCTCTTCTTAGCACCACTAAGTGGCTCCCAAATTTTTCTGCCACAATTCCACTTCCGGTTGCAATTTATGACCCAGCTACTTGCCTCAGAGAGAGGACAGCTAATGTTTTCCAACACATGAGATGGCTCACATCAACACCCACAGCTTCCTGAAATGTGTCCTCACCACAGCCCTAGGTTAGAGTGTTCTGCCAGACCTCTCCTCTGCCCTGCACAATTTTTGCTCTTCACTGGGGAGTGACAGTAGTTTTCACCAGGAAGAGGAGAAAGCATTTTCAACCCTGCTTTCTACACCATAACCAGATACTTAGGGAACTCTCATTGGAGGTTAGAGGGGTGGGTTTGACCCTGCTTATTTGACCTCTGCTCCTAGCGAAGGTGGAGGGGAGACACTGAATGTTTTATTCACTGATCATGCTTTAAGCCATTAAATCAATATCTAAATATGGACACCAAAACCTTTCAGACTGCTGAACAGTCCCCAAACTCTACATCTGGAGTGGAAGCAATCCATATTTCCTTCAGATAAGATATCACAGCACTGAACTTGCTGTTACCTACCTCCTTCCCTAAATCGATGCCTTCCCCCCAATTTCAGCATTGGCAAATTCCGCTTTGTTTCAGCTGACGTGATTTAGAGAGTGGGAAGGATGAATGGCTTTTATTTCACATTAAACTGGCATTTTGCAAAGGGATATGGCTGGATTCCATTTCCATTATCTAGTTTGGCCATTATCTGACATTTCAGATGGAATTGATTTATTGAAATTATATTACCTCAGCACTCAGTGGTTATTCACTGTCTTCAATGGGAAATTGTACAGATAATCCATTGGGGCATCATTTAAAACGACTGTCTAGAGCACTCCTGCAAGTAAGGCAAGCAGCATTGAATCAGCATGGCTAATGACACTAAATGGGAGGCAAAGTTGAGTTTAAAAAGGGTTGAAAAAGTAACAATTTATTTGGGAGGATTATGAGAAACACACTGCAGTATTCTTGAAACTAATCCTATTGATTCTCCCTTCTTTTGATCTTTCCTATTTTCCCTATGTCAGGCAAGTTGGAGGAATAAAAATGGGCTTCAGGTTCAGTTCATTCTTAGTACTTCACTTATCTGTATTCTACAGTCTCACATAGAGAAGTTAATCTTTTATTTATCTGAAGAATATTTTACATGTATTATTCCATGACATTCTTTTCTACCACTGCAATAGTGAAAGTTCTATCTGCAGCAGCATTATGAACATAATAGCCCAATTTTTAAAAATGCAGTTCAAAAATATGATATGGGTTCAGACTCAATACTCAACTTCTCAACCAGTGGGAAATGGTTTTTCCTTAACAGTATTTTTATAAAGATATTTGAGAAGGGGCAAAATTAAACCGGGAGGAATTTCAGAAGTAGTGTTGTAAAAGAGGCTCTCCTGCAGTAATGCAGAAGATAGCGACAGAGCAGCAACATCTATAAATACCTAAAATGGGACCCAGCAGAAACAGTTTAGTGTCTTCATGCCCTCCAGTGCAGTATGCTACTGAGCTAATAGAGAGCATTGAAATGTAACTGTGCACTTAAGAGATCCTAAAAATCGTCTTTTAGTCCTCATCTATTTTCAAACTCTATTTTCAAAATGAAAGTGAAATCCATACATCCTAAAAGCTTAATTTGATGGTCACAGCTTGCACTGGGACAGTCCAAGCTTTGAAAGCCTTGGTAAAACACACGCTTTTGCGTGAGCACTTGTCTTCCTTTTCAGATTAAGGTTTACAGTGTTTGCAGGGTTTTGTTGTTTGTCTAGTCATTTTTAAGAGATCTAATCTTATATCCGTTATAGAAATAAAAAAAGAAAATTAATCAGTGATGTTAATCACAAGCCTATAAAATCTACATATTGGGTGGGATTTTTGTGAAAAATAGCGTTCTCAGCATAAAAAATGTCCGAATACTTGGGAGGCTACTGCTTCCCTTGTGCAGAAAGAAATTAGTCCCTCTGTCACTGTCTCAGTTGGAGGAGAGGAAGCCAACTTTCTCTGCCTCTTAGCTGGAAGGCTAAGGCTTGTTCATCTTAAGGCGAACTCACAGTCTTACATAGATAAATATTGAAGTGGAAAGTCCACCCAGAGTTTGTGAAGTTCTGCTAACAGCAAGAACTAATTTCCTCAGTGATTTAGTGTGGTATCAGGGATACCGGTGTTGATTAGTACTTCTAGTTGGTTAGTTCTACATCTAAGCAGTACAGTTTGTACTGGTAGCTGTGCTGGTTAGGGCAAGGGCCAATGACCTTGAAGTCAGTTTTTTCTCAACTGATTTTTGCTCTGGCCAAAGATGGTATCTGTTATGCTCTCTTTGCCACCTTTGGGGACGTCATAGGTTTATCAACAAGATAGTTTAACCACCTTGCAATCATGAATCTCTTTTTCTGAAGTCAGTAGATGTCTTGAAGCTGGCCACTGTGATGACAGCATCTGATTTCATTTTAAATGGTTTCAGGACAAAACAGCCCTGAAATCTTGGTGGTCACTGTCCTCCCAGGGAAGAAGGGATCTCTTCTCCCCACACCACCAATGACCTCTCCCTAGATTCGGCAAATTCCTTTCTCCTCTGAATGTGGGATGGGCACGACTGCTCCATGAATCTCATCAAAAGCCAAGCAGAAGGACAATTTCTGTTTGGTCCAGGGATTGCCATAAAGGAAATCATTAACATAAGAACATCTGTAATAGAAGCAATCCACATGAAAGAGACAGTATATTTTTCTGTCTTTTCTGCTTCCTTAATTTTAGTTTTAGTAGTCACCTATTGTCCTGGGTTAAGTTGAGACAGAGTTAACTTTCTCCATAGCTAGCAAGAGGCTGTGTTTTGGTTTTGTGCTCAGAAGAAAGCTGATAAAAAGTGATGTTTACGTGCTGCCAAGGTCTTTCAGCTTCTCTGGCTGTCTGCAAACAGGAGAAGCTGGGAGGGAGCACAGCCCCAGTTACTAGCCCAGGATTTGCTCTTAGGTTCGGGATTGAGACCCAAAGTGGACAATAATCTATTCCATAACATACACGTCATGCCCAGTATAGAGGTGAGGACCCTCCGGAAGATCGGCCCTTTTTGGTTCTGGATCTCTTTTGCTCCGGGTCATCTCGCTCGAGGTGGTCGCTCTCCCAGGGCCTTCCCCCCCCAAGGGCAAACCCATCACACCTATTTAATACCTATTAAATGTGATATTCAATTCAAGTAGATTCCTGCCTCTACAGAAAAGCATCAACAAAAGTTGCAAAGTATTTTTATAGAACTTCAAGAAGTAAAAACAGAAAGTGTGAAGTACTTTTAAGGTTCACAATTTCAAAGTCAACATGAACTGTACAGGGAGAACAGTACTGAAAATGAAAAATACAGACTGATGTGTTCATAGCTGGGTAACCCAAACCCAGAAGACCATATGAAAATGTCAGACTATGTGGTTTGCTGGTGAAATAACATAAGAGTAAAGGAAAAATTCTGAATTACTCTTTCTTCCGGCCAATCTCAGGAAAACAAGGATAAGCTACAAGTTACTCCCATAATAAATATGATTCCTAGAGGTGATTGACCATACGAAATAATTCCTTTAGAGATAAGGTTGAAGGATAGAGATATGGTGTTAAGTTGGAATATGGTTTTAGGAAGACTGGGAAGTCTGTCACCTATGGCAAGATTATCTCCCTGTTTGTACATGCAGTTGAAGTTGTAGCAACTCTTGTAATTTTATCTTAGGTTTCCTGATATCTGATAGCTTTCATAAACCTCAACTATGGAAGTCATAGGATTATGAAAAAAAAAAAACACCCCAACATTCATTAAAACCCTGAAATGTTTAAGACTTATGTCTTAAGAGAAAATCCTGAAAGAATTACCATAATGCAGCCTAAAAATGGCAGAAAGAGAACAGACTGCCACAACCTCCTGTTTGATAAAAATCTACCAGTTAAATTATCATTCTATTTTTTTGGTGGATGGCTTGCCTTTTGAAATTTTGGGGCTGGAAAATGTCCAAAAGGATAAATTTTTAAACAAAAATCAAGCTGACCTGACTGACTTAACAGCAGAAACTTCCACTAGACCAGAACCAGTTTGTATAGAACTGATTCCTTATCTTATACTGGATGCATGAATTGCATGGAAGAAAATGTATTGCACATGTCAGAACAATGTTTAGGGAAAAACTACTGACTGAATATCGGACTTCCTAATAGCAATTATGCCAAAAATAATCTAAGTATCACCAGATCATGTCTGAATTAACGAAAATCCCTCCACAGCACCAGAATGCAGAACCTACTGTTTGCAGTGTTTAAAATAAGTTGAATGAACACAATTCACCCTTGGCCAAAATTAGTGGAAGCCCATATAATTACAATAGAGGTGATTTGGTTCACCAGGAACACAAAATGACATAAAATATAACTACTACCCCGATATGCAGCATATGCCTTTGTCCTGGTTTTGTCTGTGACAAAGTTAAGTCTCTTCACAGTAGCTAGTGTGAAGCTATGGTTTGGATTTGGGCTGAGAAGGTGGCTGATAACATACTGGTGTTTATAGTTGCTGTGAGGGCGGTCATGGACTTTTCAGCTTCTCTGCTGTGCCAGTGTCTGCAGGTGCAGGAGAAGCAGGGAGGGAGCACAGCCCCAATCACTAGCCTATGATTCAATCTTAGGTTTAGGATTGAGACCCAAATTGGCCAATGGTATATTCCATACCATGCATGTCATGCCCAGTATAGAGATGAGGCTCTGTCCAGAAGTACTTGCTCTCTCTCTGGGTCATCTCTCTCTCTGGGTTGCCTCATTCTCTCTTGGTCAGCTCTCAGACTCTCAAACTCTCAGACTCTTCTCTTCCAGACATGCAGTTTTTGGACTGTCCCTGCTCCCGTATCTTTAGCTGGGAGCAGGCTGAGCCTTGGTCATCAGATGGTGAGCAGTATCACTGCGTGTCACTCATTTGCATATGCTACTATTATAATTATCTAATTATCATTATTATTATGATCAGTATTATTTACAATTTTATTGTAGGTTAGTTATTAAATTGTTCTTATCTCAACCCGCGAGTTTGTTTTCCCTTTACCCGTTTAATTCTCGCACCTATTCTGGGGGGGAGGGCAAGGGTGAGCGAGTGGCTGTGTGATGTTTACTGCTCAAGGGGTTTAAACCACAACAGTCTTCTATTTGATATGCTCAAAAGAAAATTGGCCTCCAAAATGCCAACTTTACATGCAAACAAGTCATGGTGTCTTCACTGTAGAAAGCTCTTGCACTGGCCAGTGCAGTATGAATAATATCTCAGAAACTTCTACAACCAGATGTGTTTCTAACTCCTCTCTCGGGTCTAGGTTTCTACCTCTTCTCTTGCATCTTGTGACAAGATATACTACAGATGCTCTCTGGGGGATACACAAGCTCCCTTTTACAATTTTTGGTGTTGGGACTTCTGAATACCAAAAACAGGCATCACTTGAATAAGACATACTAAGGGTGGGGAAATTAGTTCTTGCCAGTTGCTGAGTAGGCTTTTCAAAAACATTTTTAGGCCAAACATTAACCACGATTGTTTATCCAATAATAACATGAAAAAAAGCATGTAGTCACATGCCTTACAAAATGAAGTCATGGATTGAATTCAGGCCCCAAGGTCACAGGTTTTTCCACCCTTGTCATAGTTCAAGTTTAGTTGGGATTTAGTATCAAATGTGTATTTTAGCAGATGGAAATTAAAAGTCTAAAAGCCACTTTTGATGTAAGTTCAATGGTTATGAACCTTAGATGGGCACTCTGAAGTTTCTATAGACATAGGCAATAAGATTCTAGTGTGCAAATGTAAATTAAACTTTGTTTCTGAATTTATTTGTCTGTCTCATTTGAAACTGCAAAAATATGAAAAAGCTAATTGAAAGCTAGTTTGTTCCTAGAAGCCGGTCCTGACCAGAAGAAATGGGTTTAGGTTACTGTATGTGCCTAAATTCACTAGCTAGTACTCATTTTAAGAGGTTATTTTGTGATTATATTGCCTATATTTGTTTTTCTTGTAACCTTGCTTTTGTCCTAGTTTGTTTTCCTACTTTCTTTTTATTGGCTGCAAGGCAGACTTTGTGTTGTTCAATATGCATGTAATGGTATGGAACAAAGACACCAGACATTACAGTGAACATTATATTTGCTTGCAATGCAAAAAAATACATCCCCTAAAACAAGAAAGTCAAAGTTTGCAAGCTGGGATTTACTTTGCATGTCACTGATCACAAATAACTCAGTGGGATTTTCCTGCCTGGCATATGAGAAAAAAATAAAATAAAACAAAATAAAATCTCAAGGGCACAATGTGATATAGCCGCTATAGCTGAAACACACTATGGAATAAAAAAAGATTGCAGGTTGTGAGCCCTTTGTCATTTTTAAATTTGCTGACATCTAATTATTTGCTGTAATCAATCTTCCGTTACGTGAGTTAAGGGGATTGCATGTATCAGTGTAAATGTTCTGCCTATAAGGTCATAAAGACTTGAGCTGTTTTCCTCCAGAGGGTTTGATGGGGGCTGAGCCGTTCTTGGGATGCCTCACCCTGTGCTACGTGCTAATGGAAAACTGAAGGGTGTTAGCATCTCCCCAAAGCAAAAAAGAAAAATTCAGTCATTCTTGGCAATGTTCCAGGATGGTCTCTTTTCAAATTAATCTGTGCCGTTCTTCAGTCTCATTAGGAATTAGGGACTCGCTGATTCCTGTCAATATTAATATCACGCAGGGAGAAATAGCCTCTCCATAAAAAGCAGAAGAAATTACTGCAACAGAAATATTTAAGGCCAAACTCTGCACTTAGTTACTCTTTGTTATTACAGATCAGTGCTGATAAATGATATGTGGAAAATGTCTCATCTTGGTTAAATATCTCTGGCCTGGTTTTCAGCGCTGTGGAGTGATTTTCAGCTGCGGGCATGTAATACTTCTACAAAGGAATGTCACAGTTCTCTATAGTATCCTTTCATTTGGAGTTGTATTTTTTTTTCTTATATCATAAACTTTTTCTTTCAAATTCTCTTTTCCTTTGAAGCTTGCTATATGTAAAAAATAAAGCTGCTTAATGAAATTTTTATTATGCTGGTGCACTTTGCATGGTGACTTTGGGACTGGAAGACAAATCTGATTTGTCACTGCAGCAATCAGGTGTAAAGGCTGTGCCTTTGATCCCGGTTCACCAGCAGTCTCAAACCGGCATGACTGACCTTGTCTGTAGAAAAACAGTTTTGATTTGAGGACTTGGAGTCCAGCATTAAACACACTGAAGTGTCTACACAAGGTGTAGACATAGCATTTCACCTTACTCTGAGCACGCTTAAGTGGAATGTTTACTCTAAGGTGACTGTTGTGTTTTTACCCTGATTGGCAGCAAAACACAACACCCATCCACTCACCCTCTCCCCACCCCTCCCAGGGCTGGGGGAGACAGCTAGGGGGGTAAAGGGNACCCAGAGAGAGACAACCCGGAGCTAGAGACAGAACTTCTGTGCAGAACCCCACCTATACACTAGGTATGACATGCATGGTATGGAATATACCATTGGCCAGTTTGGGTCTCAAACCTAAACCTAAGGTTGAATCCCAGGCTAGTAATTGGTGCTGTGCTCCCTCCCAGCTTCTCCTGCTGTAACAGGAGGAAACAGGACTAACACAGGAAAAAATATTAGTGCTAAAATAAGGTAACATGAACAGTAGTTTGGCTTGTAAGGGCAGCCGTTGCAAGCATCTTACATGATCACAGCTTTTCATAAGTTAATGGGGAGTGAGATGCCATGGAAACCCTGTAAAAGGCAGAAATGACTTGGGACTTTCCATGAGCAGAAAGTCAGAAAACCAGGTTGATTGCTATATAGCCAAGAGATATTATTTTCCCTTTTTTAGAGTGATTTACAATCATCATATCCACTTACGTTACATAGGCTAAGACAATTTTACATTACTGTTTAAGATAATGAAAAGGCGGTCCAGTGCTGACTTTGCAGCTGTTTACATGTGATTATTCTTATCTGTAGATACTACAAAACCATAAAGTTACCTAAGTGAGGTAAGATTTCCTGCCCTAGTAGTACCATATTAAAATAACCCTTAATTTTGTGGAGTTTATTTCTTCTTACTTTTATGCTTGCTTTCATTAAATATCTATACAATAATCAATTGCATACATTTTTATCAATATATTATGTGCATTTGATATGCCATAAATAGATTGCCTTGTTCTTCATTTTCTCATTGTACTACATATTTAAAATATGAAATACAATTTGTTTTACTTACTACCAGGAAAACTTTTGAGACCGATTTCTTGAACCTTTTACATCCTGAATTATGTGCAGGAGATCAACACAAAGAGATGGAATGAAAGAACAAGGTCTGAACTTGTTCAGTGTTACAAAATAAATACAATTTTTTTAGCAAGTAGAAGACGAAGGAATTCTGGGGAGCAGAAGAAATTCTCCACCCACATTCAAGTATCTGTGACTGGCTGTTGTCACAGAACTGGAGGTGAACGTGCCAGAGTGACAACTGCAAATGCCTGGTGATCTTTGCAAACCACTATCCATGAGTTGGCAGCATTCACCAGCTGGCAAATGCATCTCAGGTTTCTCACATAATCTCATTTTTCAAATGTGTACACAGAAATAATTTTAGATAAACTCCTTCATAAACATAAATGTATGCTGGAGACTTGAGAATTTCACTTCTCTTCTCTGGAGCTTTTCTTTTCTGCCCAAAATCAAAGCTCAGGTCTTTTCAGATCTCATGGGAATATATAGGTATCAAAATCAACACAGCCCATCTCACACACTCTCCTGTGCATGCTTTCCTCCATCTTCCCTATTGTTCAGGCCCATAACACTGATTTTATTCCATTATTTTGGATATGTATGTTTATATTGAGCTTGTCCCTGATTTTTTTTTTTACTCTTTCTGTAGAGAAAGAAAAAGATAGATCTTTTCTATGCACTCACCCAGATAAGATTTTCGTTCAGGTTCCTACTATATCTCAGTTATCACAACATCGTGATCTCTAATACATCAGTGATATATTGGCTCTTCTATAGACTTCCTCACTCAGCTAAATATGACAGTCTCCATCACCTGTTTTTTATATTTTCAAAGCAAAGACTTTCTTTCTCTTGTGATTCCTACATCCCACCTTACCAAGACTCCTAGATGATCTTTAAGGTCCTTTTCAACCCAGGCCACTCTATGATTCTAAGACTCCCTAGAAACACTCTCAAACTTGCCCTGTTGCTCATTAGATGCCTCATGAGTGTTGCCCCGGGGACAAACAGGTGAGCTGTCAGTATTAACATCAACAGAGTATCTGCAGCTGCTGAGACCTAATATGCTGAGTGGTGCTGCCTGGTCTGCTCACCTGCTTTTCTTTTCCTCCCTGTGAAGACCTCAGAGATTATTGGGGCAAAGCACCCTTTTGGCGTGTGCTTGCAGAGCAGCTGAGTCCAGTTTTGTGGCTGGATTTGCAGGTACTATTACAGTAAAAACAATATTATTAATAATTACAGAGTGTCCCAAGGGAATGATGGTGTGAGAGCTGTAGAGCCAAGTCATACTTTCTGTATACTCTTGCAGTGCTGATGTTTACAGTAAATCCACACCTATGTTTGTGAGTAGCTTTGATTTCCTATGATTCACCCATTCCTGCTTCTTCCCAGACATTTCTTGCATTGTTTTCTTTCCATTTGATACAGAAATTATCCAAGAACTATTTTCAATTGTTCTAATTTTGTCCACCTAGACCCAGACTTGTCTGAGACAAACTAAAAGCCTTGCTCTGTCAGTGCCAAATAAGCACAACCAGAGGTGTCTGAATTACCAGTGAGGAATAAGGAAGAAAAGTTAAAAGAGTGCTAAACTTGTGCCATCCACATATGCTGAACAGAGCACTTATGTAGTCAAGACAGTATAGCTTCAGGTATGATTTAATGTACTCTGCAGAAAGTTGCCAGGTATCCTGACCTTGAGAAGAAATCCTCAGGCTCGGGTGTTCTTCTGGCAGAGAAGGCAGTGCTGTTTGACTAAGAGGGAGCCTGTAGCAGCAACAGCAACACCTACCTGGATTTGCTGGTGGAACATGTGTCTGGTTTACAGCCCCTCTTCTGCAAGCACAAATCACATGAGACTTCTTTTGTTGATTTTCTTTCCTACTTTAAATGTAATCTCTTCTCACTTCCTATTTGTCCTAGTTTTGATTCTGGCNCACCGGTATGTTATCAGCCTTCTTAGCAAACACCCGAAACAGAGCCTCACAACAGCTATTATGGAGAAAGTTAACTCCATCCCAGCTGAAACTAGGACACCATTTTAAAAGGAACCTCTTTTCCACGTGGGAGAGTTTTTAATGTTTGAAAGTACTTTTAATTTTTATAAGGAAAAAGCCACTTGACTAATACATTTCACACTATAAAGTTCACTCCTTTTTGGGCTGATTTGTGCCTCCAAGGAAATGCTAGATATCAGTAAGTGTGGATGATACTGGTGTATAGCATAGTTTATAGTGTTGCAATGTAAAGGTAGATGATCAAAAATATCAACTGTCACATCTACCTTTTAAAATCTTCCCCATAGGCCTACTGTTTGTCAAAGGCAACCTCTTAACTAAAATTCTTGGTATGAAGGTGAGTTCTCTGCAGAAAATATACAGAAAACATACAGATATAATTCCACAGAGAATGTAATTAAAACCTTTCTAAAAAAGAAATGTTACCAGGAAATACCAAGGATTAGTCATTGGATAAAAGAGTGCTGAAAAAAAAACTAATAATGAACGTGCACAGCCCTTACACTTCCAAGCTATGAAAAGCTTTAAAAGTTTAATCAACATTTCAAATAATTCAGGCATTCCTCCCTCTAGTTTATGTATTCCCTGTTTGTAGAGCACAAGGAGACAGAATTTATTTCCACAGCTACAGGAGTAGCAGCACCAAGTCACAATCTCACGAACAGCAGTGCAGTTACCCACGCTGCTGGTTTTCAGGAACAGTCTCTGACATAATTTTGGTCTGGAACAACCAGAAATCTTCTAAATTATTTTCAAGAGTGGTTGGGCTGTCATCATAGGCTGGGGAATGCTACCAAATGGCAGCTTGCATGCATTCTCAGTGCTTTGGAGACAGCAGGAAGTATGGCCACGGGCTGCTCTGTACTGGTTGGCTTCAGTGCTGGAGCATGGTCCCAGTATATTTGAGTCATGTTGGGACAGGGCAGAAAGCACTGTCATAAAACACCACTAACTTCCTTAATTTTAAAAAGTAGTGTGCTTACTGAGATGTTTCCTGTAATGAGTTATATCCCAGTTGCTGTTTCACAAATAAGCAAGGAGGTGAGAAAAATGCTGCGTTATAACGGTGATACTCATCAGGCAGCCACGGCACTGAAGAGACTGTGTCGATCTCACCTGAGCTGGTTTCAGATGGCAAGAACGGGCCATCTCCCCTGGCCACCACTCCTGGAAACTAAGACAAAACTCAGATTAGATTTAAAACCAAACACGTCTGCTGGGAAGGGTCATGGCTGGTGGCCCTGCTCCCCACCACTCTCAGCCCTGGGGGGCTTTTACAGGACTGGGAGACTCTGAGAATGAAAACAAAGACATGAGATGTGGGCAAAATGCAGCGGAAAAGTGATTTCATACAAGAAAGAGAGAGGGAGGGATTTTCAGAAGCACTGAAGGAACAGAAGTTTTCCCTCTCAGCTGAGAAGACAGTGGCTTGGGCCCTCAGTCACCTCCAGGAGACACAAACCACTGGGCAGGTCTGGCAGAGCTCAGGAGCAAACCCAGCCCTTCCTTAATATTAGTCCTTGCACAGTTTGTCGTAGACTAACTTTCCCGATTTTCAATATGCAATTATTTCATTACTGAAATGGAAGGACAAAATAAAAAAAAAAAAAAAAGAAAAAAAGCTATCATCTTCCAGCTCGAAGGAATACAGCGTGTCTCCAGAGTGAGAAGTGCTCAGCTGGTGCAAAACGTCTTCGTTTCTGTTTAAACCAGCCGTGGTGTTCAGTGACATCTAGGGACTACCTTCGAGTATTACATTTTTTGGAAACTGCATATATCTCCATGTGTCTCCAAACAGCAACAACCAGAGGCTTGAACTCTAAACCATGACTTCCAGCTGCGGTGGTAAACACCGAAGTCTCTGGACAGACAGCTCCATCTTTACAGGGACTGAGAAATGCAAGAGGTCATGATCTGTGGAAACAGATAAATGCTGAGGCACTACTTTATATGTTAAATGAAATATTCTGAGTTAAATATTGCAGGTTTTATCCGGAATAGAAAATTTTTGCCATAACTCTGTTTACACTCTTTTTCTCATGAAATGACATGCCATTCACCGTTCGTGATTTATGTTCAAGAAAGTGCCTTAGGGCATTCTGACAAAGGCTGCACTGGCAATTTTTTCATTGGGATGAACATAAAAATAAACCACTTCTCACAAATGCTAAAACTCTGTGGCTGGTGATTTTTCTAAAGCTAAAACTGCTACCAGAACTTGGAACCACAAACAGGCATGCTGCTGGGCTAAAAATTAATATCCAAATATTTGCTTACAGTGAATCCCTATGGAGAGTTGCTATTGCCTTACCTTTCTGTTCAGAAATCAAGACTACTAAATGTAATGGTCTTGAGACAGGTTTACATTTATTTCTGTAATAAATACTAATCATTATTTATTCTGTTATATGGAAGTTATTAACTTGGAAACCATTGCTTCGTTAGATACTGCTGGTGCAAGACTGTAAGGACTAATCAGTATTCAATCTATATTAAACCTGCACAGCAGTTATTTACAAATACATGGTATTTTTAAGAGTGGCAGTCTGTTTCTATGAGCAAAATAAAGACCAGTAACCCTTAGATTTAGCCCCTGTGCTATCAACAATTTCGCTATATGGCTGTGAGGGTGCCATTTAATCTTTTTTTGCCTAATGCTGCTCTCATTGACACTGATGTCAGGAAACAGGAGCCAGCCACATGCAGCTCAGAGCAGAGCAAGACAGCCAACCGCTCAAGCCTTGCAGTTCTGCAAGCTGAAGCCGAGTGTCTCCAGGTGGGTGTCGGTGGTGGCACCTGGCCCTTGGTGGCTGTGGGTGGCCAGGCTGCCCCTGCGAGCAGCCTCCCAGCCTGGATACACACGATGACCCTTCCTCGGGTGGGTTATTACATAACATAAAGCATTATTGGTTAAGAAATGAGATTCTTACTCATGCATTTCTCATTTGTGTTCAACACCTGTAAGTGAATAAACATCAGTTTCTTCTTACCCAACATTTCTCCTCTTTCGATCCCACTTTGGAGAGTCCAGAAAGCTGCTTTTAATTCAGTTTACCCTTTGAGTCCCCTGCCTTTGGTACTTCCAGATATCAGCTACTCGGGATGCAACTGCTGAGCTGGAGGAACACGTCAGAACCTCACATAACCTACAGCCTCCTACCGCCCTGCCAGCCACTCCTGGAGGCATGGGAGCAGTTATAACGGGTATTTCAGAGCAAGAGAGAAGGGTGAGCACCGTGCTGCTTACCCTGAGCAGTGAGGGGCTGCTGGGGGTCCTGGCTGCGCTTGTCACGGGAGCACACAGGTGTCAGGGGCCATCAGTGCCTTAAACAGATTTCTGCAGGAGCCAATGTGAGCAGGGTACATTCTTCACAAGGTATGTCCCAAACTAAAATGCATCTACTGAAAACTGCTCCTTTCCTCCCACACAAACCCAGCTGGGACTACAGAAATGAATGCAAAAGCAGAGACCTTTGGTCATACCATTCTGCACAAAAATACTCTGGAGATTTTGCTCCCATGACAGGATTCTTTCAAACTCAGGATTAGTTTGCTAAGAAGCCAGCTTGAATGCAATCATGTCCATGCTCAGAGGTGGGCACTGTGTGGGGGTGAAACACCACCGTGGACTGATCAGCAGGATGAGCAGTGGTGGCATCCTGGGACCTTGCACTGTCACAGTAGTTATATGGCCAGCACCTGCGATCCCTGGTAACTGCACCAGACACTGTTCCTGCTAGGAAGTCTACCAATTAAATAGAAAGAAGGACTGGAAGAAGCATGAAAGGACCTGCAGTCTATGGTCCCAGAGCAGGTTCTACATAAGAGCACTAGAGCCCATACCTATCCCCCTTTCCAAATTTAGCGAGGGGTGTCAGAGCATTTCAGGGATTCTCATCTATCTCAGCTGTGGAAGTCTCCTCCAGAATACGATTTGAGTATTTGGTGGGCAGCCTTTCCTCTGGCTATGGAGGGAGCTCAGGGAAGATGTTTAGCCCTTGTATCTTGATCTACGGAAAAAATGGCACAAATTTCTGTCATGGCAATGTCAATAACCAGCTCTGCTGACAGTTCATTTCTCAGTAAGAGATTATGTGCTGAGGAGTGGTGGAGGACGACATGCTTACTTGTTTATTTGCTTTATTTTTAAACTCAGACATGTTTTTTAAATGTTGCCTGTAACACTAAGCTGATGGGAGGGATCCCAGTACATTTGATTCCGTGAGGTTTTTGGGTTCATGGTTACCCTGTTGCTCTCTGGAAAACATTTACTGCACACGCTTATGACCTGGGAGCCATTTGTGCTATTACAAACATATTGCTGATAACATATCCTTGTTCCATTTTGAATTCTGTACTGCACATCTTCCCAGGGATACTCCAGCTTTCAGCACACACCAGGCAGACCACAGCGATGCGGCTCGCTCCTGGACCACTCAGCTAAGCAGCACTTACACCGCAGGTCTGGGCAGTTCTGCATGCCTTTTGTTCTGCTGCTGCTCCACTGACAGCCTCACCAGGAGAGCAGACAGGTCCTGCTGTCTCCCGGTCCACCTAGACATGGCTCCTGTACCTTCCCAAGTGAAGCAGCTTATGCCTGGTTGACCTTGGATGGAAGTGGAGAGGGCATGAGGCTGTCGGCACTAGTCCACATGCCTTTGCCCTGCTGTTTGGCAGTCACTTGAGGTTCCAGTTCTTCTCCTTTCTGCCATCTGCTTCATATAGGCTTTTCTTATGTTAATTATTAACCTACTTATTTGCTTATGAATAGGATAAATTATGTTTCTCCCTGGAGAAATCAAGTGCTCCCAATCTGAGGTTCCTTCAGAGACAAACCTGTGCCCAGGCTTGACAGAAATAATTGCCTTTGCCCCAGCGTAATGACAAAGAAATAAGCAATCTCTGCAGCCTGGCAGTTTAGTGAATCCATCTCCTCTTCCTAACGGCTGGATTACAGGCTTTGTGCTCCAAGGCTCTGGAATAGTTTCCATCTCTCAGAGAATACAAATAATTGCTATCACAGTTGTCATATATTTCTTGGTTGAGTTATCAGCAATAACTTACCTATTACCCAAGGTTTATTGTTTTGGCACCTTTGGGAAACATACATGAAGCACAATGAATATAAATCACATTGCATTTTGACTGCATGCTAAGATTTATGGAGAAACTAAAGAGAAAACAGAACTGTTTTGTATTTGGAAAGGATGGGAAAATTATTGATTCAAAAAATGCTTAGAATGGTCTCAGTCTGGTAAGACAGTGTGAGCATAAGTTTCAGATCCATGGAGTAATGCCAGTAACCTGAAAATAGTAAGGGATTTTTAAGCAGCTTCACTGAATTCAATGGGGGACAGGAAGGGAAATGTTTTTGACTTCTGGAGCCACAGGTAAACTGACAGACTGCTTTTGAAAATCCTACCTGCAATTTGTACTGTTCATAATATGTTCACAGACACAAAGAAGTATTTTCTATTTGTTTTTCAAGGAAAAATATTTACCACCAGAACAGGGGGAATAGCTAAAATACAGGGAAACCTGATTACACCCATGAATCTCTGACCCAGAGCTATAACACCACTGCTATTTTCCCTGAAAAATACTTGATTTTTAGTTTCTCTTGTACAGACTCTTTATTTCATCCTAGGTCCTGTAATAAACCTCTAATCACTAAGGTGATTCCCAGAGCATGGAAGTGAATGACCTAATCCTTTACAAGCTTTATTCAGCCCATCTGACTCCTAGACAAAGATTTCAGCTTTGAATCAGATGGAATATACCTTGTGGCAGAAGCAGCTGCTTCTGTTGTCCCAATGCAATGAGGACAAGTTAGCTGTCATCAGTCCTGCCCCTGGCTGCCCGCTCAGCTAAAGGCATTGGTCTCATAACACCCATTTCTGACGGCAGCACAAATCTGCATCCTCAGAAAGACACATCGTATCCTTACATCGTTGCTCCAGTAAGATGGCACCTAGAGTACCAGGTTGGTGCCTTTTGATGAATTAAAATTTGATTTTAAAATAAATAATTACAAAATAAATAACGATAAAACCTGGATAGTTTGAAACAAATTAAATTGCTTTGGGTTGGATTAATGCTTAGTTTGAGCAAAAGTGGTTTTTTTCTAAAATATGCCAGTATTTCTACCTCTAAATTAGTAACTATATTAGGCTGGTCATAAACTTTCATCAGCCCTTATCTTAGAGGTCAGCCCCTAAACCAAGTTATTAATTATGCACATAGACATAATTCTTAGTTTCTAAAATTGTGACAAAGTAGTTAGAATTAAAAAAAAAAAATGAAGAGAGCTTGATTAGGAAATTCCTAGAAAAACTAAATCAGAAGAAACAAATGTGTTAACCAGGTGATTAACACAAAAAAAATATTGAAAAATGACAAGTCCAAAATTAAGCAAGGATACAAATTGAGAAAAATATCTATTAAGAGATAACAAGCATGAAAGACTCTTGTGCTAATAAAGCTTTAAACACATATACTTCTGTTTTCTGTTCCTCTTCAAAATACTGATGATAAACAGAAAAAGTGACATTACAGATTTCCAACTGAACACGCACAGAAGGACACACATTACCGAGTACAGGACCGCAAGTCCCAGGATAATAGCTTGTCCAAAGGCTTTTGTGCTGCATGAAACCAGCGGTTTAGAAACACAAGGCTAATGCTCCTTTGAAGGGAGATGATGATTGATGGTTCAGTTAATGCACTGTGTGACCAGATCTTCGAACACCAGAGACAGAGGGGGCAAAAGTTTTCATTGCCTATGAAGGACAGCCTTAAAAATCAAACATCGCTTTGTCTATACAATGGCAGTTCTGTTTACAACATTGTTCCCATTATTTCCACTATTTTATAATCCTTTGGTATTATAGGAACAATACCTAGGCTTATCTAGGCTCCCTTTCTCATGAAAGACTGGCCCAGATGATCTTTCAAGGTCCCTTCCAACCTGGGCTGTTCTGTGATTCTATGACTCTATGAAAACATTATGTATTCTTTTTTTTCCCTTATACTTTAAGAGGTTCAGTTTATATGTACAATTAAAAAACATGAAATTGCTCAAAAAATGTAAAGATCCTGGTTATGTTGCAGTCTGCAAACCTCTACACAGGTGAAAGGAACAAGCAGCTCTTGGGATAAATAACCTTTCTTTGGGTCTGAGGTAGAAGAAAAAATCTGAAGTTAAGAAAGGTCAAGAACAAACTGAGAAAGGTTGAGAACAGAACTGCTCTGAGTTTAGTTTAATTATTTTAAATAATTAGACAATTTGAAAAAAAGGAGTAGAGTGGGTAGAGAATTTTAGAAGAGGACAGATGATAAGGTTACTAGTCTCAGTGGAATAAAAGTAGAGAAAGACATTTGTGGAAGAGAAATATTAATAGGAAGAAGTTTTTCTATTGTCTATAAAAAAGTATAATTATAAATTTGAATTTTCAAGTTCAGCTTTTGAAGGCAAACAGGGCTGAGATCTCAAAGTCGAAGTGTCTGCTCCCAGTTCTCCCAGTGCTAACCTGATGTTTCTGTACATTACCGAGGGTGTGTTCACCCTGGTGTGTACAGCTTGGTTAGCTTTGCACTCACAGCACCATTCACTATTTGATACCTGGATGAAGAACATCACATTCAGAAAAAGACCAGTGAACAGTCTATACATTTCTGTATCCTTGTTGGCAAGGGACACTTTCTGTGATGGCTGCAGAGTGGTGTTGATCTGGTTTAGCACCTAACAGCCAACGTTTGGCAGATCAAAAGATAGCATTGTCAGCAGCAGAAGCAACACAACTGGGACGCTTAATCCAAGAGGCTGCCACGCTTCACTAGTGGTTACTGAAGCTCAGAAAGATGCTTTAGGGGTGGTACAGTGGGGAAAAAATGCTTATTGCCCTGTGCTGATCTTCTTAAAAACATCGTTGCTGTTTATGTCAGACTGATAGTCTTGTCTACTGGAATCCTTTCTGCACCATCTCCACTGAAGTCAAAGGTAATCATTAATGTTTGTAAGGTCCCTGTGTTTGCTAGTGCTTGTCATAGCTGTCCCCTACATCTTAAACTGAGGTCATTAGATACTTCAACCCACACAGAGTGGTCGCATATAGCTCCAGTTGTACACGCTTGCTGCACCTCAGCTCCTTGCCCTGTAAGGAGCCCAGGTATGTGTAGTAAAGTTGCAGTGGCTGACACCCACTGATGTTACACTACACCGTGTTTCTGTCCCCCCTAGTCCTAGAAGGTTTGTTGCAGGTGCCATGTAGTGCTGTCTCCAGCCATCCAATCCCTCCCTTTTTCACCCAAGCCACCATAACCATAGGGACCTTAGCGACAAGAAAGTGGATGGCATTAGGCTGCCTTTGCCAGGTGTTGTCAGCACTGTCAGCATCTCACTGTGCCATCAAGGCATAGCAAAGAGGATACAGGAGGAGTCAGGATCTGACCTTACACGTTTGGTTTGTTCTTAGGGAATACAAGAATTGAAGCAATCAAAAAGCAAACCCTAATCTAAGACAACTCCTTACACTGTTTTAGGGAAAGAAATTATTTGTAACCCTTTTCATCAACAGTTTTAGCTATAACGACTGCACAGCTGTTCACTAAACTCCACACAACGTAAGCATCTCATAGGGACTGGACGCCTGTTTAAATAACCTGATCTTTCTTGTTTTTCACTAAACAGCACTAGCATCTATGCTCAGTTTGAGATAAATGGAAAACAGGGTACATAAAATACAGACTTTCCCTACATTTTTAAAAAAACAGTTTCTCTGAGGGGAAGAACCGAACCAAACATAAGTAGCATTGTTTCAGGGTAGGCTGTGTGCTTCTGATACAAATACTGTCCATTTGCTTGTTAACCTAATCAGAGAATCCTCCCTGTGATGCAAAGGCCATAATTTTTAAGTAGTTGTAACCTTATATTTACCTATGCCCGCACTAAACAGTTTTTTTCAGTCTTTTTTGCACCTTTACTTCAATTAAACTGTGATCTCAATTCATTCTACTTAATTTTCGGCTACCAACTGAAATAAGACCCTAAAGGCTTGAGACACTGGGAGGCTGCTAAAACTGCCCTCCGGAGATGCACAGGGAAAACTGTGCAGCCACGGAGGGCACTCAGATGCCTCAATTACAAGCCCAAGCAAAGCTGCATGACTCTAGTTTAGTATTGAAGTTGTGGGGGAGGAAGGGATAGTGATCAGGGTTTTTCCCCTCTTCTACAACAGAATTTTGCCTTTGAGACTCTTGATTGACTCTGTAGTTGATTGCAGACAGTGTTTTCCTTCCTTAGACAATTAAAGTAGTAGATTTCATATGGCAGCAGAGGAGCAACTGATATGTAACCATTTGTTTTCCTTCATTACCTTTCTAAAATATGGACTCCTGATCCCTGCTGGGAAGGAATGGAAATAGGGAGAAAGGGGGGAAATTCAAGTGGCAAGTGGATTCTGAAGAGTTTTTATATTCATTGTAACTTGACTCTCTTCAGATTAAATAAAAGAGTTGATAAGGCTACCATCTGGTGTTGGATGTGTTTGTGTACCAGCCTGCAAACGTGCAGCCTTCATTTGGGTTATGAATCAGATTGCGAAAGCTGATGTTCACATAACTAAACATTCCCCAAGCCAGATGCCATTCGTTGCTGCTTGCCTCAGCTTGCTGTGCTGGAGGGGATATTCATAACACTGACCCCAGGAGGGGTTCGGGGGGAAGATACTCCCCAGCAGCAGAGGAATAGCAATAAAAGACCTTCGTGGCATGAAATGGAATGTTGGTGCCTTAGAACTCTGAAAGGAGGGAACA
This sequence comes from Syrrhaptes paradoxus, assembly GCA_013400615.1. Lineage (NCBI taxonomy): Eukaryota > Metazoa > Chordata > Aves > Pterocliformes > Pteroclidae > Syrrhaptes > Syrrhaptes paradoxus. The sequence continues at coordinate 34,884 of VZTO01019217.1, read as the reverse complement.
ACGGAGAATTTCTGCAACATTGGGTCCATTCCCTTCTTTCTCTGTGGTCTGTGTTTCCCCTCACTTATAAAAAATGATCTGAGAATGGAATAGCAGCAGAGCATTATCATGGCTTGCCTTCTGGGATGGGAAGATTTGGATTTCCTTTCCCAGAATCTCACGTTCTGGATGCAGTGTGAGTAGTACCTATGGTACCCTCCATGCTCAGGAGCTGTTGGCAAAGCATCACCAGAAATATGTGGAATTCAAGCATGTCACACAAGCTCTCAAGCTGGGTCCTGATGCTTTGGTGCTCCTCTGTGTCTCTTGTTCCTGCACATTCCCAAGGGTCAGGATGCTTTTGTTCACGTTCTTTGTTCTTGGAGGCAGGATGCAGGAATTCAGGACACAGCTGAAAGCTTGGGCTATGCTTTAAACTGAGGTTATTTGAGTTAGAGCTAGGTAAACAAACTAGCTGAGCCTTCAATACGTCTTTTAAATGTTTGTTTATTTACTGCATTCCAGTGGTGTGGTTTACACACTATAAAATCTACTTTTGTCAAATGCAGGAAGGAAATAAAACCACTCTCCTCTGCACCAAGAGGCTGGAAGCCAAGTTTCTTTCTGGAACAATCTTGAAGGGCTGATTTATAGACATCCAGAAATATAGGTTTATAAAGGAAAGGCAGAGCCTCTCAATGCCGTACATACAAGTGGGAATTGTTACATTGCCTTAAAAAGCAGAAACAGAACACAAGCCAAAACCCTCTAGAGGATAATAAGTTTTTAACCTATTGTCTCTGAAGGAATTGTTTTCCTTAAATGAAAAGGAGTGAGGAAGATCCCACCATCTACTAGGTATCAAGCTTAGCTGTCTGAAAACTATGCATTAGGGTTTATATATTCTTACAAGTGTGACTACTTCTCTCCCAAAAATGCAGTCTTTGGGTAGCAATCTCATGTAATTTCATGAGATGGTGTGCGTGAACATAAATTCAGGATTTAATTTTCCCATATTGAGAAAATTCTACTCCTAAAATGAAGTGGCTCATCAGTTTTCAATGGGAAGATTGTATAGAAAATCGAGATACCTGATTTGTGTATATGAACATTATTATATACAAGATGTCAGACAGCCTTAAATAGTTCACCAAAGTTCAGCTGGAGGGATCAGATGATCCCGGAATACTGAGAGAACTGGCACATGGAGCTGGAAGTCTGGTAGAAACCATTATAAATACACTCATCACACTGACTGTGGTAGCTTTTGACTAGAGAATAATAAACTTACTAGCTATATTTAATGAAAGAAAAACAAAAACCAGTCTTATACCAATCCATTTGTCAGTATTCATAATTTCAGAAAAAATTTTGAAGAAAAACATAAGTAAAGATGTGGAAGAAATGCAACAATACTTACCAAATATGGACTATGCAAGGCTTGTCTGACAGCTTTTGTGATAAGCTATTCCTGGATAAGGGTGATGAACCAGAGCCAAACTATCCAGACTTGTCTAAGACATTTGCTACAGCCTTTGATCATGTCCCACATGAGAACCGAGCTGAGATGGAGAAGATGAGGAAATGGAAAGTGATTATCAGGAAGGAAATACCCAACAGGGAGAAAGCGAGGTGTTGCTTCAAGAGAGTATCTATGAAGCTGAAAAGGGCTTTTTTGACAGAGGTTGGTCATGAGGTGAGGCTGATTTAATATTTTAATTGACGGTCTTGGCACTCAAAACTGGTACTTATGAGCTTTGCTAGAAAAGCAGAGCACTGAGGAGCATTACAAGCACAAAGCGGGGTCAAGACCTGGACAATCTGGAGACCTGAATTTATAGAAATAATCTGAGAGTTAACAGCACAGACTGGAAGTTAGAGCACCAGGGGACTATGAATATAAGCTTCATAAGTAATATCCTTTAAAGATTAAGCAGTGGAAGGTCCCCAGGGTTCTGATGACAAAGTAAAAACTGACTTTAAAGAGTCCAAAGGAGCATTTTCTTTCTTGCCAAACTGTTCTCAAAAAACGTGGTTTTGCTGAATAAGCTTGGGTTTCATGATGTATTTCCCAACTATTCTGCTTTCCTTTTTCGGCAGCATATCTCTCTCTTTCTCAGCTTCTAAGTGATTTGAAGCTATTCTCATGACAATCACTGGGAAAGAAAATGAAAACCATAAGGAAATAAGAGGAAGTGCTTTTGTGTTTCAAGATAGCAGCAAAAATGAGCAACCTGCCCATTGAATTTTCCTTTGCCTTTTGGTACAATTATGCAAAAGGCAGAAGACAAGGACTTTTTTAAGGGGTAAGGCAAATGTTTACTAGAAAAGGTAGCTCTCATACAGGGTTTCAGACAGCTCGACAGGGCCATGCATTTTCAGTGATGCACTAAAACAGAACACCAACATGTATTGGTAACAGAGTTATTGAAGAATAAGGGTGCGAAGGAGCACTGCTGCATACATTCAGCTTGCAGCTGGGCTTAAGCAGCAGCTTGTGCAGGGTAAGATTGAGAGGGGGAATAATCTTGCCACATCATCTGGGTCTCTTGCAATACAGTTCCTGGACCTCACTTGTGGGAAAACTAGTTTTTGGGGGTACCCACAGGCAGTCAGGAGACTTATGTCCCTGACATAGGAGACTAATCAGTGCAGGTGCAGGGGACAAGGTCCGAGTAGCTCAGGAAGAATCAAGGGGGTGTGTTTTCTTCTGGTGGGGATTTTTTAAGGGCAACCTGCCAAGCATTTCAGCAGCTAATTATATTGGGAGCTTACTATTTGAAGTGTTTATAAGTGATCCAAAAAGAGGGAGGTTTGGTTCTTCCACTTGACATGTGCCAAATATAATTGGAATGATCATACACTGGTCAATCTGTGAAGGTCCGAGTATTGCAATTTTGGCAATCACCTGGCTTTTGAAAGTCCCTCTGGAAATCAGGATGGTTTGTTTCATGCAACACTGACAGTTTGTGCACAAAAAAGAACAGAAAAATAAGCACTTTCTTGCTAGACAAATAAGATCTAGGATTAAATCTTACTCTTTTTGAAGTTGATGGCAAAATTCCCATTGGCCATGATTTCACCCCAAATCTTGCATCAGTGAACCTAGTAGTTCCTAGTAGATCTGCTGAAAAAACATTACAAAAAGTAATCTGACAAAGTTATCTTTTCTCTTTGCAAATATTCACAACTGTAAACAATGTATATGATCAAGCTGACATTGTCCTACCTGTAAAATCCCACCTTTTAAAGAAATTAAGAAGTGAGGGAAGCCATTAGTTTCTTTAGGTCAGTACCACAATGGCAGGTGTGGTAAATGTCTAAAAGTACTTAAAACAAAGGTTGAAGACTTTTTCAGTCATATAGTTGAAAGTCTTTTCTTGTCGATCTACTCCCTTAACTTCACTGGCTTGTCATTCTGAAAGACTGGCTCAAGGTCAGTTGATTGTGGCAATTTCTGTGCTTGTACTCCTTATGCAGTCTTCTGAATTTTTTTCATCCTTTCTGTTTTCAAAATCTGTGGGGCTTACTTTATAAAAACTTAGAAGGAAAACTGGGAAATAAGGAAAAAATTATTGTTCTGAATGTTGCCATTTCACCTGTTCTCCCTATTTCTCTTTTAATTTTTTATTTATTTTAGGATTTCCTCCATTTTTTAAAATTAGGGATTAAAAAATGACAAGAATAGAAAACTATTTTTTAAAACTACTTCATTTAGGCCCTAGATCAGGAAAGAAACTTAAGTCAAACTGGACTTTAATAGATGCTTAAATAAAACAGGGAATTAAGCACGTGTAAAATGTATTTCTCAAGGGAAATGGTATATATCTATATATCTTTCACCTATACATCATCAGACTGTGCATTTCAGACTGCCTCTGTCCACTAACCTTCACTCTAGGTTTTCCTGCTATCAGCTCGGCTCTTTTGACTTGAGTGGTAGCAAAATACATTTCTTTAGTTATTTCTCTCTGGGCCAGCTGTTAGTTGTTGATACTCAGGACAAAATCCAAAGTTCAAGAGAGGTCATTGATTTGTAAACCTTTCTTATTGATACATATTTGCCTTTGTGACAAACAGCAAAAAGTCAGCAATTAGTTTTCCTAAAAAAAGTTATTTATACATGGTATGTTCAAAACCAAAGAAAATTTACAAGTGTTTGTTGAAAGAAAATAAAAGGAATCCAAAGCAAAATACACTGCTGTAAATGCAGTGCATGATTACAGACATGAGGATGCATGATTTTTTTCTAATTCAGACTTTCAATGATTGCAAGTTTTTGTCAATGTAACAGCAGATTAAAAAAATGCTTTCAAAACTGTTTATTAACCCAACTGCCTAGCAAGAAGCTCTATCTATCAAAATCCAAGCTACCTATTGCTCAGCTGGCTGCCACTCATGACAAAGTTTAGACTGTCTGAGAGCAAGACTTCCACCGAAATGAACTGAGCCATCAGAATTTTGCATTTTTGAATGGCAGACAAACCACACTCAAAATTTGCTTCTTTCATGAAGACTTCATCCCTTCCATATATTGTTTCCTCGGTAAATTTTATTCCATAATGTGAAGTACAGATACTCAGTTAATGACCAAGTAAACATAAGAATTTAAAAGCATATTAAAATCTGTGGAGCTCATACAAATATTTTGTACATTTTACAATTCTAACATCACATAAATTTTCAGAAACTACAATCAGGTCATGTAAACAAAAGATTTCTGTCCATTTCCTGTAGTTATAGAACCACCTGAGATGTCAAGATATTCTTTGTGCTTCTCTTTCAAAAAAATATCTGGGTAGGTAGGTGTGGCCCCTGTGATCACAGCAGTGATGTGCCACAGAAGCAACTAAGTAGAAAAGTAACAGTAAATGTCTCTTTCCCTCTCTTGCCTGTGTGCTAAATTTTGTATTAAGCTCAAAAGTGTATTTTTCTTTTATTCTGCAAGGAAGTGAGTTGATATACCAAAAGCAAGTGGAAAAAAAATATTCCAGAATGGTGAATGTGAAGAAATTAGTATTTTATTTAGCTCTGATGGGTTTTGGAAATCACACACATTAGGAATAGATGTGCAAAGGCTGAGGAGAACTGCTTCACTGAGATTTGCATGATCCAGTGCTTATGTGTTTGCTCACAGCTGAACACTTTCTGCTTACTGCTTGTGCCATTATGGTGGCAGGCTCACCCTGACCAGTGCTTGGGGCAGCTATCAATAATGGAACCACAGAATGGTTTGGGTTGGAAGGGACCTTAAGGATCATCTAGTTCCAACCCCCCTGCCATGGGCAGGGACACCCTCCACTAGCCCAGGTTGCTCAAAGCCTCATCCAGCCTGGCCTTGAACCCCTCCAGGGATGGGGCATCCACAGCTTCCCTGGGCAATAAATAGTCCATGTTTGATATAAAAAAAGTTACAAACATCCTTGCTGAGACTTTTTTTTTTTTTTGAGAGGACTTCCAAGTTTTTACTGTATTTCTGGCTTCACAGAACTTCACAGATTTCTTTGTAATCCTTGTGTGGGGGGCCTTGCTAATCTCTGTGTTGTGCCAACTTTATGCTTTTGGTGTTATGGGAAGAGGATAAGGACAAACAAAAGGATATCTAATGTAAATGGGAACTCAAAAGAACAACAGACATCTCTTCCAATTATCCGTACTATATAGGAGAAAACAGACCCTTCGGTTCTGCTATCTTCCTCCTAGGCCCTAAAGATGATTCCCAAAATAAAATGAGGCTGACACAGCAACTGCAAAACACTGGGACAAATTAATTGGCAGTGCAAGTTTTCTGATAGAATCCTTTTTCACTCTATCTTTTTCACTCTACAACTTCTTCCCAAGTTCATGCCTTCTCTTCCTATCTTGTCAAACTTCTCATTTTCTCACAAATTCCAGTGTTGTCTGTCAGTGCCACTGCAGATCCTCTTTTCTGAAGCATTCTCATAAGATCATGTTAACTGGTTAGACACTTACTTATCCTCTCTATTTATCTTGAATCACAAGATCTTCTTCCAGCAGTGACATATCCCTTGCTCTTTTCCCTTTGTCCCACATGACTTGGGCTTTGACTTTTCCTGCTCCATGTGCATGAAAAAACTGGTATCTGGGCAGCAGCGTCTTGTATGTCTCACAAACGCTTATCAAGAAGCCTTGATCAGCTTTTCATATTGTCTCAATGGTATTAATTTAATCTAGAACATTTAAAGTATTATAAAACAAAAACCAAAAGGTAAGAGGATGGTAAACATGTACTCTTGAGCTAATATAGAGCCCACCGCTGTTCTTGCTGACATTGATGGTATCTTTTCATCTGTGATTTGCCTGGGGCTCTGACCGCTGTAACTCTATGGATGTTGACACATGGCCAACAGCTCTGTAAATTAAATGCCCTTTACTTTACCCCAGACTCTTCAAATATGTTCAGTGAGGCAGCTCATTTCTTAAAAGAATAATGTCCTTAGGCGTTCAATATAAAACTCTCTAAAGTTAATTCTGAATGATTTCAAGAGCAATTGGATCAAACCTTTTTAGCATATAAGCTATCTTAATCTAGTTTCCTATGCTTTTTTTGTTATTTGGCTTATTTATTTATTTATTTCAGTATTTACTAAAGGACTTTCAGGATGACAATGGAAAAGCAGCAAAAATCAGCTTTTTCTTTCTTGTATTATTTATTCTGTGATGAGAACCTCCTATTTTATGTTCATCATTCATGCGATCCTTCTACTTTCCACAGACATTTCAAGTTAGATAGGATATGTAGCATCTGTATACTCCCACCAGCAAACAGCCGGCACCCAAACTTGCCAAACTAGAAGGTGCACGTGCACTGTTCTCCTGTTGGCTTTAGACCTAGTAAGCACAAACTATGGTCATTGTTAGCATCTCTAAGACAGACCTGTTTGCTGCCTGTTTGCCATAGGGCAAGCCAGGCAGGTGCTCAGGTGACAGCGCCTTACTAAGTGAAATGGGCATGTATGCAACAGAACCTTTCACAGCCTTCCACTCTTGCCATGGAGGAGAGCTGCTGCCTTCACTGCTCTTCCCCCACTATGTTCCCACAGTACAGATGCTTATTTTAAACTTTTTTTCCTTTCCCACATTCTTGCTTCTTTTTGATAACATACACATAATTGTGAAAATATAAAGGGGCCAAAGGTTTGCTTTTGGAGTGATGGACACCGAGGGCAGACAGGGTTTACCCGAGATGGCAAATCCTCTCTAGGATATGGCTTCGATTATTTTGTGGGCACATAGTAATATTACAACTAATATTCTTTTGCTTTCTTTAACATGAGGGAGACCACAGGGAGCTCAGCTTGTTACTGTGCTGTCCTCTAAAATAATGACTGTGTCAAGTCCAAAACAACTGCACACAAGCAGTAAATTGAACAGTGCTGCCTAGGTACCACAGGAGTGGTTTAGAAATATACTTCCATCTTTCAAACATGCCCACGTTCAGTTCCTTGCATGTATTAGTCCTTGAAGTGTTTTAACCCCTTATCCAGCAAGTGGCAGATTGGTGAACTGGAGGGTCACAAGAGCCCAGATTTCTCTGACGGCTGCTTTGCCCTTTTCCCAGCCTGGCACCCTGGTCCTTGATCACTTCTGCTTGCAAAAAAAGCTGTGACCATAACTTCGTCTTCTGATTTAAGGACACGATGCTTTATATCATACCAGCTGGGCAGAGAATAGCTTGAGTGCAGCTCTGAAGAGATGGACTTGGGGGTGTTGGCTGATGAGAAGCTTAACATGACCTGGCAATGTGCACTTGTGTCCCAGAAAGCCAACCGCATCCTGGGCTGCATCAAGAGAAGCGTGGCCAGCAGGTCGAGGGAGGTGATTCTGCCCCTCTGCTCTGCTTTCACAAGGCCCCACCTGGAGTACTGCACCCGGGTCTGGGCCCCCCAGTGCAAGAAAGACATAAGGGTCCAGAGGAGGGCCATGAAGATGATCAGAGGGCTAGAGTACCTCCCCTATGAAGACCAGCAGAGAGAACTGGGGTTGTTCAGCCCAGAGAAGAGAAGGCTCCGGGGGGACCTTATAGAGGCCTCCCAGTACCTGAAGGGAGCTTACAGCAGAGATGGGGAGGGACTCTTTACAAGGGCATGAAGTGACAGGACAATAGGTGATGGATTTAAATCAGAAGAGAGCAGATTTAAACTAGATATTAGGAAGGAATTTTTCACTGTGAGGGTGGTGAGGCACTGGAACAGGTTGCCCAGAGAAGCTGTGGATGCCCCATCCCTGGAGGGGTTCAAGGCCAGGCTGGATGAGGCTTTGAGCAACCTGGGCTAGTGGAGGGTGTCCCTGCCTATGGCAGGGGGGTTGGAACTTGATGAACTTTAATGTCCCTTCCAACTCAAACCATTCTATAATTGAAAAAACATGGATACTCCAAATGTTGATATCATTGCTGTAAACTTTTTCATTGCTCTGGTATTTGGAGTACTCTACACTGTTTAATTTGGGCTATTAACATTCCAAATTAAAGTAGCAAGAACTCCACCGTAAGTTTATCTTTCTTTGACTAATCTTAACATGCACCATAGTCTCTGTCTAGCTTTCTAAGAACTACAGGGTACAGTTATATTTCAGAAGTACACTATCTATGCTGTCTGCTTTAGCCCCCCCCGGAAGCACTTACCTCTCTCCAATGACTATGTTGGGAGTTTGCTCTTCTAATTTCTCTTCTGAAATAGCAAAATTAGATCTTACAGTAGACTAATCCCAACAATGCCAATATGCCCACCAGCATCATGTTAGAGTTTTGATCATTTAAATCTCATCCATGCAAGCAAATCAGCGTTGCTGCTTGTGGAGTGGAAGCAAAGCAAAGCTCTGTTGTTAAAGGTCACAGGACCAGGGCATCAGATCTATGGCTTTCGCATCACTTGGCCTTAAAATTCTTATGCTCAGCCCCCTCCCTCCATTGCTATATTTTAGCCAATTTCTAAGTAATATTCCCAACACAATACAATCCTGAACTTTAAAGAAAACTCTTTTTTTTTTTACAGATGCAGTAAAAGCACAGTTATGAAAATAAAAATCAGCTAATATAATAATAATTGAAAGGGGAGAGGCAACATAATCCAATCAAAGTGGTTCAGTCCAGCTTTATTTCTTCACCAGGTACTGCATATAGATACACACACATGCACAGGCACTCATAAAAACTTCTACACATAATCTGCCCTTAGCTTACTCAGTCCCTCAACTTTATTACCTACTGATGCAGTAAAGCCTTTTGGCATTAACTTAATAAATGCAACAAATACTTACAAGAAAGATACCAAAGAATAGGATTTGAAAGAATCTTCTTTCTCTACAACCACAGTTTCAGCTGACTTCGGTGTATTTTCCTTTCAGTGCACAGGGGAAAGTTTGCATTTTCTTTACTACTATTACTAGACTCTTGTACTGTTAGTGCAAGAAAAATAATGCTAAGTGAAAAAGAAAAGGAAAGGACTATAATTATAAAGCACACACCTACAGCTTTCTGTATCTCTGATGCACACATTCTACTGCAGGGATTTCAATCCCTTTTTGTTTTAGCAGTGTGGTGGGTTAACCTTGGCTGGATGGTAGGTGTCCACCATCTATCACTCCCCCTTCAGCAAAATAAAGGGGGACAATAAGATGAAAAACTCATGGGTCAAGATAAAACAGTTTAATTAAAGCAAAGGCCAAGGCCATGCACAAAAACAAAAGGTAAACAAAGACGCTATTTTCTACTTCCCCTCAGTAAGTGATGTGCAGCCACTCCCCGGGAAAGCAGAGCTTCAGTATGTGTATTGGCTGCTCCTGGAGACAAACACAGCAACAAATGCCCCCCTCCTCCTCCCTGCCCTTGGCATTTATGGCTGAGCTGATGTCACCTGGTATGGAACAGCCAATCCGGGTCAGCTGTCCTGGCTCCGTCCCCTCCCAAGCTGCGTTATAAACACCCTGCCAGCTGCCAGTGTAACCCTCAGAACTGTGAGGGTGCTGTGGGGATGCTGACTCCATCTCAGCCGGACCCCATACAAGCAGTTAGGTTTCTTTGCTCTGAAAGGCCATGAAATGTATAAACACAAGTCTAAGAGCAATATGTATGAAAATTACTGAAACACTGTAGGATGACAAAACTACTGGGATCAGTAGAAGAAGAATCTCAGGGATCTAAAATACCTGAAACACATTTGAAGAAAATTTTATTTTTCCCAATTTTTATTGAAATTATCCTTCAACTTTTTGTTTTCACATTTTGGGGGAAAAGAAGGTAGATCTTAGCACTTTCTATTTTAAAGAGTTTAAAAATGGGACAATTCTTGTGAAAGGGAGTATTTAGTGGAAAATTTCATTGTGTTGAAAAAATGACCTTTGTCAAAAACAAAAACCACAGCTGTGATTCAGAGAATACCACATACCAACAAGAGTACATTCCCCTTTCAGCACCCAGAAACTGGGACGCTGACCTACACACAGTTCTCAATGCTTACACAAAGGTAGTCCCTTGATGTCGTCATTTCAGTCCTGCAGGTCTGCACATGGTATGCAGGTAGCTGTATGTCTGGGGTGGTGCTTAGGTAAAATGTAATGCAGGGAAAAAAATCTGTGGATGGTTAGCTTAAGTGCTTATAGCATGTTGAATTTATAATTGTCCAGCCCTTATTCTGAGGGAACTAAAATTCATAAGCTGGAAAAACATAGATTTGAATAAGCATTAATTAACACATTCACCTTTCCCACATAAATAGTGGAAATTCATGCTAACATATGTTGACTTGTTTTGCAAAGCATAGATATCATTGCCACCCTTGCGTGTGCAATACTTCTCTTAAGTTCCAGTACTAGGAGCCTGTAATAGATTCTTCACAATCTTTTTATTTAAGCTTGGCCATCTTTTGAGTGGTACTTGGTGAACTTTCATCTTGTTTCAGTAAAATCTAATTGTTTTGTACCTCCTGAAGCATGTATGGGAAGACACTTCTAGCTTCCTTGCACTCAGAGCATCTGCTGACCTCATCTGCTGAACTACAGATCTGTTTAAAATATGTTGTCATTTGGATTAAAGTTAATTGACATGAAAAAAACCCATGCAATATTCGTGTACTATTTTAGGTTTATTTAATTTATTTATCTTACTAGGAGTTGGCCATGGAATTCCTTTTAGCAGTAGAAAGTAGGGGGTTGCCCACAGTATTATTTTACACAGTTACACAAATTGCAAGGTTTTGTAGTGAGAAAAAGATAAAGACAACTATAGAGAACTTCAGAGACTTAGGTGTATGTGCTAGGTTTAAAAGGGAAGATGCTGTTTCAGGATGCCAGGCATATTATACAGCTGTTTTTCCAAGACAGGAAGGCAAGGGTTGAAAGGGCCATACAAAATCCCCTGGGGAAAGGAATACTTGTTGGCTGCTGGAGAGGAAAGGGGGAGCACACTGAAAGAGGGGGGGAAGGAAAAAGAATAACCGTAGCCAGGCAACCTAACAATCACAAAGGCAACACTACACAGACTTTGCAGAACATAGAAGCAAAGAATAAAGTTTTGGGAAGAGTGAGATTTCTTGACTCCTTGAAGAAATCAATTCTGTATCACTGGTCATGGGTTCTTAGATGAAGGGATGTTTTTTGCCATGTCAAATACTGCTGAGTTTATCTTATCATGCCATCTGGAAGCAAAGAAGTGCAACCATGGGATTCAGTTAAGTTTAAAAGAACTGTAATGATGTTCCTGACTACAAAATTATGAGAGTGCAGACATGACAATTTTCAAAAGCTTTCCACCATTTGAATTTATCACATGAAAATATACATGTTTCTTTAGACTTTCAGGTTTCAGGTCACACCCCAGAGGAAGAATTCCCTTTTCCTTCTTTATTCCAAAAATTACAAAAGGACATAATATATATTCAGGAGCCAAGGTGCCAGGAGGGATTAACCACATCGTTAATGCTTTCAGTTGACTCTATTTATCGCCACTGCACCATGTAAGCAAGTAAAAATACAGGTTGCAAAGAGTGACTAGCATAGAAAGTAGAATTGATATTCAGTTCCTCAGGCACAAAGAAAATACCTGCATAGGAAGAATATATCTTTGTGGTTCAGTAAAGTGTGAAGTTCTCTAGTTTTTGAGCCTTGCACAGGACAATTACAAAAAGGAGGTATAGATCCCTGATGACCCATTTCCAGGATAAAATGTAAAAAAGGTCTTGGGGAGAACCTGAAAAAATTATTTTCTTCCAGAAAATCAGTGGGAAAACTCTTCCACAATTTTTGACATAAACGTTGATGTGTTCCACTGCCCAAAATCATGTGTCTGCTGAAGCCAATGGCAATGCTTCTGCAGATTTCAGTGGCTGTAAAATCAAGATGTGACCGTTCATACAGAAGATAGTGCTACATAGTTCATTTTGTGACTAGAGACATCACACAAGATTTGTTAAGATGTTTTAATTGCTCAGCTCTCATTGAACTAAGTAGAAGCAGGTAGTGCAATAATGCTTTTTTGTAATATCTGAATCAGATTAGAGGACTTATATCTTAAAGCCACTGTAAAAATCTTCATGATCAACTAATACTTCAGATCACTTACTTATACTGATCATGTTCATATTTCTAATTCAAGCAGTAGCCTCAAACATACAATTTTTTAATCCAAATTTGTATGTTTGTTATTTATTGGTATCTATTTTCTTGGCTTAGCTTTTGCTACCTGCAGAAAACTTTGAAAAACAAACACAGCTAATCTATGGAAATTATGCATTTATTTAGACGTGTCAGAATTTTAAGCCTTATGACTCTGGTAATTCCATTAATCTTCACTTATCTCCTAGTCCACATCATCCAAACACCTACTCCGGTTTTCACAGCAGCTTATAAAATACTTTCATTAAAATCCAGAGAGGAACTCTCCATCTATCATGGAGGTACATAACTTTCTTTAAAAACAACAGCCCAGGCTTTGCTACGGGAGAATGACTTTTTATCTTTGTGACAGAAATCCCAGCTGACAGCCCTGTTTATGCTACAGAAAATAATGACTGCTGACAGTCTCAAGGACCACCCGGTGGGTTATTTACATTTGAAACATTTGAAATCAGCTCTGTTTAGATAATGTTTCAGTTTTGCATCTGGCTTGCTTGCACATGTTGCTTGTAGGCTGTATTAAAGTTAGTGTGTCTCACTGGAACTGTAATCAATAATGTCCAACCTTCATACTGTCAGCCAGGATCTATTAACGCGAAACTGCCGAGTTCCATGTTAAACATTTTGTTCATTTGGATTTTGGAGCCCAGTTGTTAATAGAAAACTCTTCATGTTTAAGAAAACTGGCATTTTTAAAATGTAAGTGAATAATATTTAGGGTTTTTATTCTAACACCACCCTTAGGGGAAGAATATAAATATTTTTTTAATATTATAACATGTAAAATAAAGATATTCCAGGCTACCTGAGTTCTTTAGGCTTGGTATGTATGCTGTTGTTAGATATCAGCAACTCATTGTTAAATTAAGAGTCCTAGATTAAGATAATACATTTAGCAATGTATGATTTGAACAGTTTAAGAAACAACAACTTTTCATGAGATCTGTGTTTTCTTCAGTTCAAGAAGTTCTCTTTTCAGCTCACTATTTTCCGTCTCTTTGTTTTGCCAACAATACTTCTAAACTGATCAAAAGAAGAATAACTTGAAGAGTGTTCTATTAATCTAAAAAAATTCTCTGAATATGAAGTTAGATAGATGCATATTTTTATCCAGCATTTGTCTTAGTACCAAAAAAGGCAATGATGAAATAAGCAGATAGCTTGAGTGTGTCAAAACTGGCAACTAAGATTAATATCCTGTATTAATTCTTATTACTGAAGTAGAGATGAACTTACATTGCCGTTAATTATATCCTTCCCTTTCTTAGATTTTCCATTTTTCATTCACAATGGCAATGATCCATAGTTGCAGTTCATGTTCCAGTTTGGAAACTTTTGTTAACAGGATTTGAAATTGTGTCTCCTTGCTTAATTTAGTAGGTCATGGAGAAAAAATCATACTTATTTCTGATATGCACAGATTAAGTATTTATATGCAGACATCATCCTGAAGGATTGCCAACAAAATTACATTAGGGTGAGAGTTTCAAGGAACAAGTTAATCTTCTCTGCTACAGACTCCAGAAAGCACCCTAGAAGGTATTTCATGCAACCTACCTCTCCCAGCTGACTGCTTTGGGAAAAGAGACGTCTAACTGGGGAGTTATCTGAACAGGTACCTGAAAGCAGATAGCACAAATCTAGGTATATTTTAAAAAACAAATGTGCTCTTTGGATGATGTGCTGGTTGGTGCCGAATATCCTTCCCCTCCACTTTTGTTTTTTGTTTTTTTAACATTTATCAGCAGTGATATAGGAAAAGATGCTGGCAACCTGCACAGGAATCTACAAAGAAGGTCTGGGCTGCTTCAGAGCTTTAGTTGTAATTGGCTTCAAACATGTGAGATGTACAGGATGGCTTTTTAAGTGACAGAAGTAACTGACCAGAAGAACACACAGATGACAATATATGAAAAAAAATGATTAGCACAGACGGATGCTAAGTCAGTATCCTTTCTGCTAGGAATGTGAGCTACTGGAAAGCTACATTAAGAGTATGTATTGCTTGAGAGCATGATGGCCATGGAAAAAATACTGATTAGATTGTTTTCAGAGACATATAAATACATCAATAATCTCTGTTTTAAGCTGCAATTTGAGCAGCAGCCTGGCTCCTAGTAAGGTTAGCAGAGTAACATAGATTTTAAGTAAATGCAGCGCCATTTAACGTTTAAAGTCTACCTCAAAGCTACCAAAAGAATCCCACTGATGCAAAATCAGCTGGAACAGGCCCAAGCATTTTCGGCATTGCCAGAAGGAAACAAGGGGTTAGTCTGAAAAGTGTTAAATCAGATATGCAAAATAAGTGATCCAAAACACATCAAATACAATCTTTGGCTGCAAAATCTTAAAGCAGCTTGTCCCAGTTCACATTTGTAAGAATCTGATGGCTGACAAGAAACCAATTAGAATAAGAGACTGATGTTTTGAATTTCTGGCTTATCTGTGGCCTTAATTTTGACATCAAATATGACAGAAGGAAATTGGGAACATTAAAATACAAGACACACTAAAGGGAATACCAGGCTGAGAACAAGTAATAGCCTGAGACAGGTTTTAAAAGGTAATGGACAGATCTAGTTTCCACAAATATGACCACCACAGAATGTATACCTCAAATTAAAACCGGTATTAAAACAGACATCACCCCTGCTTGAAATTTTGGCCCAAATTTCTGCAGTCGATATGATCTTACAGAATGGCACCTACTTAAGTGACTTGATACTTTAGTAACCAAAAATGTCTCCCAAGCAGCTGGAACTGTCAACCTGTGACAATACTTTTGCATCCAGCTGCTTTATTTATTTCCCTCAACAGCATTAACTAAATTCATTGTGAGGCATAACTCACATTTAGTTGCATGAAAATTAGAGTCTAAAATTATTTAAAACACTTGGAGGAAAAGATTTGACTCGCATTTGCATTTGGAAAATAAAATGTCTGAAAACATAAAAGGCACCACAAATATTGTGAAAACAGGATGTTCGGAAACTCAGAATTCTAATAATGTTTGTTGTGGGCCCATGTATCTGATTTGACAGAACAACAACTTTCATTTACAGGAACGATGTGAGAATTTAGGCTGCCAAAGCACGTTAACTAGTCTCTTCTTTTTTTTCCCCCCCAGCTAACTACTTGGTAGAGTGGTTAGCATTACTCAGGTGTTTAGAGGGAGGCCACAGGAAGGTTGGGTTTAGTTGCCCTGCACACTGTCAAACATAGTCCTTGGGCATCAGCAAGTCAGGTACTAAAAGGCCATGCACAGCCCAGGAACAGTACAAGACTGGAGAAAGATACACAGGTGGAAAAGAAGAGAGGAAGGGAAATTCTTTGCTTCAAAAAATCTTAAACAATATTACTTTAGCTATGATTATTGCTTTTGTGAACTGAATTAATTGTATTCAAGTAGTTTATGGAAACACTTCATGTACTTAAAATGACGGTTATCCTTGCGGATAAGCTGAGGAAGTGTGATCTGGATGATCGGGTGGTGAGATGGATTGTGAACTGGCTGGAGAAAAGAAGCCAGAGAGTTGTGGTGAATGGGATGGAGTCTAGTTGGAGGCCTGTATCTAGTGGAGTCCCCCAGGGTTCGGTATTGGGACCTGTGCTGTTCAATATATTCATC